>PVJI01013686.1:0-46977 GCA_004026765.1 Micronycteris hirsuta
GGGGATAGTCTCAGGAGGGCAACCCCTTGGAGTGGGGAGAGCCAAGATAGTAGTCCAGGGTAATAGTCACCAGTAAAACTGTTAACAAAATCAATGGCCTTAGCTCACTCCTTCTAAATTATGGGAAGTTCTGAGATGGAGGAAAAGGCCCTTCCCTCATAAGACTGGTTTTCTCACAATGCATTGTTTTTGCTTTTTTGCGGAGGGTCTGTGAGAGAAGACGAAACTGAAGTTTTTCTTTGGTTTATGAATTAATCCATCAAATATTTACTCACGTCTTCTCTCTCTGAGCTGCACCTCTCGCTGTCTGTCATGGGCACAGCCAGGACTGCAAACGCACATTTGAAAGCTGCTTTGGTGAGTGGTGCGGTAGGTACATGAGGCAGGTCGACAGGACGGGAGAGACTATCTCTGCACGGTCAGTCACGGGGAGCTTCCTCCTGACATCTGGACCAGGTGACCTCTGACCCAGGGCCTCAAGAGTTGATAGGAGGTTGCCAAGGAAGAAGGGACACTGGGCAGCAGGAGACGTGCAGGGTGTGCAGGGAATGGGATTCCTGGAAGCAGCTAGCGTGGATGGTTACCCCAGCACCCCACTCACTTTGCAGAAGAAACGGAGAAAATGAAATTGACTGCTTGCCCGGCCAGCATCACACGGCTCCAGAGAAGTCTGAGCCAGAACCCTCATGTGTGTGCTCTCCAGGGCTTGGCTTCTTCAGTGTGACAGGACAGGGTGGGCGGTCAGCGTGCCGAAGGCCCTCCAGGGCTTCTCGATGCTTCTCTGCAACCTCCCAGGGATGAGACTTGGCTCACATAGAATCTGCCTCTCTTTGCAGAACTTAGAAGGAAAAGTCTAGTAGCTGTTTGTATTCTAAGTGGCTGAATTTGTGCAAAATGGCTTAGCCTCGTCATGTTTTCAACACTAGGGGATTGAAATTGTTTTAAATTTCAAAATTCACTACATTTTAAAAACTCTTTCATTTTTTGGTAATCTGCATTAGAAGAAGACTGGAGCTTTCAGGAACGATGGCTGTGAAAGAGTGAGACTGAGTTTTCATAAACAGCTTTGAAAGTTGAGAGTGATCTTATCTTTCTTCTTCAGGAAGTCTTCCTGGATTGCCAGATCCTTAGCGTTTTGCTCCTTACCCTAAATAGCTTTGGAGCTCTGTCTTGCAGGGCTGAAACGTCTTCTTTGTGTTTATAGTGGTGGCAGGTGGGAGGGGTTTCCGATACAGCCAGGCTCCGTATCTGGATTCAGCTAGTGAATTTGTTGGGCAGTCTGTCCCCTGGTTCCTCTGCCTCCTAGAGCATGCCACCGCACCCGGCTTAGCACTTAGTGTTTAAACGGTCTCTTCCCTGCTGTGGGTCCACCAGGAAGGACTCCAGACAAGCATAGCTGTGTTCCCTGATGAATGACAAAATAATGAAAAAGCAAATGAAAGAAACTGATGTGACCTCACTGATCTGCAGATTATGGACAGGGTCAGGCTCGGGATTTCCTCAGCAGAATCTCTCTTTCTCTTCATGTCTACATCGCAGTCTTGTGAATGGATGTGACTGGCTGAGACCTCACAGGGAATAGCGGTCCCCCCTCCCAATCAGGCCTTAGTCGTCAAAGGAGACGGGCCTCATGTGCATCGGGGACTTTATGAAAATATGCTGCCCAGCTAACTTGGTGTTACAGTGAGTTCAGACCTTTTTTGGACTCCATGCTAATCTGTATTTAAGTGGAGTTTCTACTACCACACACTGATACATGTTGTGTGTAGGTATGTGCATTCTTCTACCTACCTGTTTGTGTAACAAATACTTCCTGAGCGCCTACTCTGTGCCAGGCACTTTCTGAGCCCTGGGGACACCGCCGTGAAAGAACAAAGTCCCGATCCCCCTGAAGCCTGTTACCGTAGTGTGAGAGAGACCAACAAACTAACAAAACAGCAACAGTAACAAGTGCTCTAACGAAAGCAGAGCAGGATTCGAGGCTGAAGAACAGAAGAGAATGAAGGACTGTCTTACAGTAGGTGGGTCAGGGAGGGCCTCCCTAGGGAGGTGACATTCGAACACAGACCTGAGTGACACGAACGACCACCGCTGCACGCGTTCATCCGTCCATCCACCCTTCCCATCCGTCCGTCCATTTGCCTGCTCATCCATCTGTCCGTCCACCCACCCACCCTCTTCCACCCATCCGCTGCTACCTATCTTGTCCTCATGGCTTAACACCCTGAATGGACTAGATGTCCTACAACTATTGAGAGGGACTGATTATCATCCCTTAAAAACAGATGGGTAAAAGTCATTTTACGTTTAGCCTTTTTGCTCTAGGAGAGTTTTTAACATGTTTTTATGCTTTGTGTTGTAAGAGTGATTTTTTTTCACTTCCAAGAGATTTATAATTCAAGAAGCCCTTGAGGAGGATATGATTCCAAGCCAGTCAGACCCTCCTTACATATCAGGTTCCCATTTGAAGGCTGCAGATGGTACTTCATAGGGTTCTTCTGAAGAACAGTCTGGGGCAAGTTGCAAACAACATCGCTGTCACGACTAGCACACATGCTGAGGGCAGCCCCCCGTGGTGTGGGAGCCGTGCTGGGCACTGGGCAAGGTGCGGTCCACCCCGGTTTCTAACATTGGACGTGACTCTGCAAGGCCGGTCTGTCCCATTCCACGTGGGAAGGAAACTAGGTTTGGGTTACGGCTGTGGTCAGTGCCCTGACCGTCCCCATGTTGGTCCCCAGGCGTTACTCTTCAACTCGGGTGCTCCAGACCGTCTTCTCAGTCAGCATGGGGGAGAGAGCTTTCCGGGTTGCCCTCTCTGTGAGTAGCTGCTATCTGTCTTGCCAATGCCGTGTGATTCATTGTGGAGTGGGAGCTAATGTCTCCCAAGGGCCTGTTAGCTGCGGAAAACACTAGAGGAGCAGGACAGAGGTTTCTGAGTTACTTAACAGATTTTATGAACTGCTAATTACCTCGTCAAGGCCTTTTATGGGGCTAGGGTGATCTGTCACAGGCGCTCCGATGCGGTTCCTTGCCTTACTCGCATCTAAGTCACTGTCCACCACTGGTCACCGCATGTGGGGACCGGATGCTGGTTCTACATGCAGAGACTCCTCCAGTAGTATCATTCGGAGATTTAAGCGGGACGGCGACAACCCGATATTTGATTGGTATAATAGATTTGGCAACAGATAAGAACTTTGGTTTTCTTTTCTGCCAAGTGGGTAAAAGAAGCAGGCAGGTTTTTATTTATCTTTGTTTGATTTTTTAAATGGGCTCTTCTACTTTTGAGTCTTTAAGAAGTCTCTCACCAAGGGACAGAATGACCAGAGTAGGTGCAGTTTTTAGCAGATGGCAGGAAGTAGAGCCGGTCAACTCCTATTTCACTTTTATTTTTCCCACTGGTTAGAATGTCTTAAAACAGGAAGGATGGGACCAACAGGATCACAAAGCAACTGGAGTCCACAGTGATTAAAAATAATAATAATGCAGGGGAGCCTGAAGGGCTCTGAGTTCCGTTCTCCTGTTTCGCAGGTGCATTTGGAGGTGTGAGCTCATAGACCCGCTCTGTGGCACTGAAAAGAGAGTCAGGACGAGTGAGGAAAAGGAGGTGGCCGTTGTCACAGTTTTTATGAAGCAGGAAAAGACGGGCTCTGAACACAACGGACAGTGCGTGCGAGGGGGTGGCTGCAGTCCCCGCCACATGTCGAGAGTGGATTAGCAGTCAGATAGGAACTTTGCTCGCAGATTGCTGGGGCTCGTCACGAACTCTCTAGAAAACAAGCGACGCCGTATAAATGCATTGCATCTTTGGTAGGGCTGCTGTTATGTCAGACCGAGGTTATGTCCTGGGGGTGTAAAACAGATTCTCTCATGACGCCCTTGTGAACTCGTTAAAACCTGTTGCTGTCCATTGACAAAGCAGTTGTCTTAGACATGGGCTAAGCCCGTTATGTATGCTGCCCCACATTATCCTCAGATCAGCCATACGAAGAAGGTGCTAGTGTGATTTTTCCTATATTGTGGATGAACACATTAAAGCTCAGAGAGATTAAGTGACTTGCCCAAGGCCACACAGCTAGGAAGCGGAGCAGGAGTCTCCAGTTTCTCTGCCTCCCTCACCCATGTTCTTGGCCACGACACCACACTGCCTCTCAGGGGCTACTGTAGCCACAGGCTTTGCCCTCAAATCATGAGAAGACTCTGGTTTGGGTGCCGCGGAGGTGTTTGTCTATAACCCGAATGAGAGCATAAAGGCCGACTTTCTGTAGAAGCCGAGCAGTCGGCACTGGCTGGAGAAGCAGACCACACACCGGGCAGCACGAAATAACACCTCCCGTCTCAGCAGTGGAGGGGAACCAGCAGGGCCGCTGCAAAGTGGGCATTTCTGCACCTTGGCTTTTAATTTAATTCTCAAGGAAGCCGCACGTGCGCAAGACGTACACGAAAGAGCAGTGTGCACGAAAGGGACACGGACTTTTAAGGGCCCATATTGATAACGCCTTGTCACAGCGACCTCCTCGACACGCACAAACCACCTGTTAGCGAACCGGCCTTTGACTTTCTGCCGAGGCTTAGCAGTTGGCATGAGACTGATTCATTCTGCTGGCTTGCCCACGCTGGGTGCCGCTGACCCCTTGGAGGAAGAGGGGAGACTCAGAGTCCCGGAGGAAGGGAGGCATGGGGCGTGGGAAACTGGTCGGTCTTGGGAAGCTGGCCGGTCACGTGTCAGGGGATGATGGAGCCGGAATGGGTGGAACAACCGTGCAGGCTGCAGACCTCCTGGGAATTTCAGGGGTTTGTTTCAGATCTGCAGATGGGTGTTGTCTTGTGGGAACCGCACCCAGGCCTCCAGACTCCGTTACACCACAGAGGAGTCACAGTGCTGAAACTGCCCCGTAACCCGACCTTGGTCTCCTGGCCCAAGCACACAAACACACAGGCACCTGTCCCGGACGCTCACAGGGCATCCCCTGCTGCGCTCCCCTCAGCCCGTTCACTTATTCAATAAATAATTTATTGACGCCTACAGCACCAAAGTTGTAGGCCCTGGGGTTACATTTTTAATAAAGCGGAAGTAAAGAAAGAAAAAGACAAACATCAGCCCTCAAAATTTGGAAATACTCTAACCTAGAAAGAAGAGTTTTGGGATATCCGACCTACTGCAATATTCAAACAGCAGACATACACATATTTTTAAGGCTATAGAGTGGTCAGTACTTGGGTTTTTCTTTTTTTAAACAAGTGGATTTTATTCCACAATAAAATTGCTGCTTCTAATACTCATGGAGAACACCCTGCCTCCGGGGCTTTTTCCATCTCTTCTGAGGCCAAGTGCAGAACGCGGGAAGCTTGGCATTCCCAGGGAGTTGTGTAGGGTCTGGAAATGCGGGAGTTTGGGCTTTTGCTGGTGTATTGATTAGGAGACCTTGACTTCTTGCTTCAGAAGCAGGTGTGTGCATGTACACACATGTGCTCATATGTGTGTTTAATCATGGAAAAAAGCCCAAACCACAGTCAGACCACCCCAGAGCTGCCCGTTGCTTAGAAAACTTATCTCATCTCTTTGGGCCCCGGAGAGAATATATTTAAGTAAATACTTTAATTAAATTACACGCCTTTGCCACATAATTTCTTAGAGAAGGGGCGGTAAATGGAATCTCTTCTGGGAAAGTTATGCTAGAATCACTGGGAGCTTTCTTCAGGAGGAAAATGTTTATTTGAAAACTCTTCTACAGCCTATTGTTTGCCTATCAGATGTCTGGCCGGGGAAAGAAAGGAAACTTGTTCACTTCCACATGATGCCAAATTTAGGACTTGTCCTGGGCACGAGGGAACAGCTGTTAGGGACTGCTTGCCTTCCAGCCCGGCCCGTGCAGCAGGGGGCACGAGCCAGGCGGTCCCTGTGCCCTGGGGGCGTAAGGACATTTGCATTGGACCAAAGCAGGATTATCATTGGGCTTGGTAGGTTTCCACACAGACATTACCCACTATGCATCTTTTACCTACTTCACACGTAGTCATTTTCTGGGCAGAGACCCATATGAGCACTTGCTTTTGAAAAATGTTTATGTTTTCTCAGAAAGGAACACACATACCCCACGTAGAAAATTTGGAAACATCACAAAGGCTCAGAAGGAAAATAAGAATCATCTGTTTTCCCACAATGCAGGGACAAAGTACAGTTGTGTCTTTTTTCCCCCAGTACTTTCCCCCTGAGCTCTTATATGTGGTTGAGCTGACACCATACACATGAATAATTTTATAGGATTTTTTTTAAAGGAAAGGTGAATGGCCTCTGCCCCAAGGAGCGGCTTCCTGCCCTGGCTGAGGCCTACTCACAGGCCTTCATACATTTTAATAGAACTCTCTGCATGGTATGATGAAAGGTGCAAGATCTGTGATTCCCGCGGGCCCCTTCTTGGCTCAGGTGAAGAGTCTGCGAGCCACCAGGCAGCAGGTCGGTACTTAGGAGTGGTTCAAAATTGCAGTCCACTTACCCCGTCACACTTCGTAAGGTGCATTATTGCTCTAATGAGATCGCCTTGGCTATAATTTTGGAACAGCTGGAAATAGGAGCCCCAAAGGCATTGGGCATTTATCTTGAACACGGCTCTACCCAGGCCCCACGGGCAGAGCAAGGTTTGCTTTCACAGTGTTCCCTTGAATAATTTAATGCCAATGTCCTGTTGATTCTTCCTGTGTGTTTTATTCTGCAAAATGCCCCAAAGGGTTAGTTGGTTTTCAAAAGCCACCATGTTAGACACAGTTGGGTCTTTTTTTCTCTCCTCCGGCCTTGAGATTTATGCATTGACACTTAGACAAATCCCAGGGGAAAACACCTTTGTAAAATACGAAATTTCATCCTGGGACTCCACGGTGGACAATATCTTGCCTCCTGCAGAAGCCCAGCGGTGGCAGCAGAGAGAGGGGATGGCAGTGGACTTGGCATGGGACTGTCTCGTTGCATTTTCATGCCAGAGCTACAGTCAGGCTTTGAAAAGACACCGTTACTACCACAGCTTGAAAATCCTCTGTTGTTGCTACTGATTGAACCAAGGAAACCCAAGGGGAACTTTGAAGAACTCTGACTAGGGGATAAAAGATTTAGGAAATTTTAGACCTCACAGGGTCTGAGAGGCCACCTGTTCCCGGTGCTTGGATTTATAGGTGAGGAAAGTGAGATCGCCAGGATTAGGCAGCGTGCGTTAAGTCACATGTGTCACGGAAGAGGGGGTAGAGCCCAGGCCATGCATCCTGTGCCCTGTGGGACCTCTTAGTGCTCGCATTCTAAGGACACTGGGCCTGTGTCCCTCCAGTGCTGTGAAAATGAGTCACCCTTGGCTCCGGGGCCTGATTACTTGAAAAACAGATGCCAACCTATGGAGTTTCTGCTTTGTTAATGACTGACATGAGTGTGCATCTTGGTGTGTAAATGTACCAGTAGCTGCAATTTGGCATCTCCTCTGAGCCTCGGTCACGCCCTCCAAGGGAGGGACGTGAGGAGCGCATTTTGTGAATGTTGTGAATGTCTGTTACCCTTTTAAAGAAATGTTTGCACGAGATTCCCAGAGACTGCTTGGACTTCACGCAGAGGTGCAGGGGCCCCAAGTGGAAGCCAGGGGCAAGGGCGAGAAAAGACACAGGGAATCGGTGGAGGCTTGAATGAGAAAAAAATTAAAGGAGCTCAATGGGATTTTTTTTTTTTAAGAGATGAGTCAGTGGCGAAATAATAGCAATATAAAAAGAATTTGAAAAGCCCGAGAAGAAATAGGGAGTGTTAATTATGTTAACCTTTTAGAACTCGCACCGTGCACAGCAGGAACGGGGAGCCTGTTTTGTCTGCTTGAAACCAGCCATCTTTTGAGAAACTCTTTCTGCAGCCCCAAACCCCAGATAAGGGGCTATGTCTGCTTCTCCGTTGCCCTGCTCTTTACGGCCTCGAAAGGTTTTCATGCGTCCCCGACTTTGGCGCTCTCTGGAATTTCCCTGCATGAAAGGCAGGCGTGTGGCGTGTCTGAGGTCAGAGCCCTTGTCTGCCTCAGCCACTTGCAGTCCTGGGAGGGGCTGAGGGCGTGAGAAGGGCATGGTGTTTGGAGCAAGACTGAGATGGCTTATCCTGGGCTCTGCCTGTCACGTACTGGTCGTGTGCTGCTGGGCAAGAGGGCAAGACCCTTCTGTGTCCCAGCAGGTCGTCTGTGAATGGTGCCTCAGCTGTGTCCACTCGGAGGGTTGGCGTAGGACTGAGTGCTGTTAGTCAGTCGACAATCATGGTAGTGGGTGGTGGTGGGCCTGCCCTGACCCGGGGCCGTCGCCGTATGGTGCTCCATTGCCATTTTGCGTTGGGTCTCCACAGTAGCGTCCTTGGCCAAGACGAGGGCCAGAACACAGAGTTTGCAAAGAGAAGGCTGGCGTTAAACTTCATCCACAAGGGTCTCAAACCCAGAGGCACAGCGGGGCAGGCATATGACAAAGGGAGTTGGGGGAGCAGCGGCGGGCAGGCGTGAGGAACCGCATCTCACCAGGAGCATCTAGGAATGTTCCCCGTGGAGGGAACAGCTGCAGGAAAGGAAAGGTGGGTATTCAGTGTCATTTAGACTCTCGGCTGGGCTGGGCTTCCCCACCCCGGAGTGAGTGGAGGGGCGGTGAGGGTTAAATAGAGATGAAGGCAGAAGGGGGAATTTGGGGGAAGGCTGTAGCGTTCAGACTGTAGTGGGCAGACCATCAGAAGCTTTGAGTAGCGGAGATGCTTTGGGTTTTTGGCAGAAAGCTCTGGCTGTCGAGAATGGGTGGGTCGGAGTGGGAAGTGGCTGCAGGTGGCAGGGGGTTGGGAGGGCTGTTGGGATGCTCCTGGCAAACTGTCAGGGGGACGTGGACCAAATCAGAGATGGGTAAGGAGCCAGCTTTGAGGAACATCCCAGAAGTGCACGAAAAAGACTGGATTGGGTTGGTAAGGGACAGGAAGAGATGGCAGTTCCTCTACAGTTTCAAGGCCCCACAGCTGTGACGGGAAGTCAGCCTGGGGAAGGAGGGAGAATGAGAGACGGGAGCCGTGTCTGAGCATTTCGATTTTGAGGCATCGAGAGAGATCCGTGTCAGCAGGGCAGGGGGTTTGGGACGTAGGAGACAGATCAGGGAGAGAAGTGTGCAAGAAGTTTCATCACGCTATATTTGTGTACAAGTTTAGAATTCAGAAATCTCCTATGTCTAAAAAAACCCTATGAGGCTTTATTATCATCTCTGTTTTGTGAAACCGAGGCTGTGCCGGCATAGAGCGGGTGATCAGAGTAGGGGTCAGGTTGGAGGAGGTCTCCGAGCACAGCGTCCAAGCACCTGGGACCCTGAAATTCATAGTCATCCTCTCCTAGTACCTCCATCCTTTGGAGAAAGACTCATCTTCCCGCCACCCCAGTGCAGCAAGGCCACACCTCCTTCCCTGTTCTCCCCCACCTCCTGTCCTGGTCGCGGAGAAGTACCTGTAGTCAAGCTTCAACAGCTAGATGGCCACGCGGAGTGAAAACCTGAGGGGAGGGGAGTGCCTGGGCAGTGGTGACAAGAAGACTAGGGGACAATAGAGGGTGACTTGAAGTTGGGACTTGTGCGTGCTGATTCAGCTGGGGTTTCTACCACTTGCCATGTCCTAAGAGATGGGGATAGAGCAGTGGCAAAAACAGACAAAGAAATCATTCCCTCTCAGATCTCATATCCTGGTGCAGAGAGATACTGTAACGCAGCAGGGTAGATGGGGGTTAGGTGGTGGTTTTGCTGTGGTGGGAAAATGGGGGGTGACAGCGGTGCAGGAGGGGCACAGCTTTGCTGTGGATGGCACGGGCCTCACTGACGTTGGGACATGTGAGTGAAGACCTCAAGGGTGTAATGGACAAGCTGTGAGGTGGTCTGATGAAGCGCATTCCAGACAGGGCAGCAAGGCGTACCTGCTTTGCTGGGGGAGCTGGGAGGCCGGGCAGGGGAGAGGTGCAGAGTCAGCAGGCCGATCACGTGGAGTCTATTGACTGTTGGGATGGTCTTGGCTTTTGTGCAGAAGAATGAGGAGCCGCGGCAGGGGGCCGAGCAGAGAAGTGACAGGACCTGATGGCCTGTGACCTCATGGGCTGTGTTGACACTGGGCTGTGGAGGGGCAAGAGGATGGCCAGGCTCCATGCAGTGGTCCAGAGGGCCCCTTGGGGGCTGGCAGCAGGGAACAGCACACATGCGTGGTGAAGGGAACACTGACAGAAAGTTCGAGGAGCCGAGGAGGGCCCAGGTAGCTGGACGCGTGAGTGCAGCTGCCACTGGGATGGGGAGGGCGCAGAAAGCATGCCGGGCTGCAAGGGGTGGTCGGGAGGTGGTAAATTGGAGGCGCCAAAGGACACCCAGGTGAAGGCAGGGAGTGGGTACTTGGGCGCGTGAGCGTACAGGTCAGGAGGAATGTCGGTTTGGAAGTCGTCAGTGTAGAAATGGTACTTAAAACTGTGAGACTGCACGAGATGACTCAGGAAGTGGGTGTAGAGTGACAAAAACTGTAAAGGGGAGCCTGGAGCACCCCCTCCACTGAATGGGCAGAAAAGAAGGACCAGGTCCCGGGGCCAGAGGGAGCACCCAGGGGAGCAGGACCGTGCGGAGTCCCGGCAGCCGAGGGGAGGCAGTGTTTCCAGGAGAAGGTCAGATCACCGGGGTCCAGGGTGGCAGGTGGGTCAAGTCGGATGACAGTGGCCATCGGGTTCACCCACTTCGTTGCCTAAGGTTGTCTCATTCCCATGTCCCCTTCAGCAGTGACATGCAGCTGCCACACAAGCAAAGGGCCAGTGAGAATAATTCCTCCACCGGTGAATTATGTTTCTGCGTTAATACGAATAGCCCCAACTGTCACTTACTGATGTCCTGTTACGTGTACATCAGGTGATCCATATTTCTTCCTCCCGGCTGGAAGGCCACCACATTTTACAGCTGAGGGAACAGGTTCAGAGAGGTTCAATGCCTTGTCCAAGGTCAGCGTTAAAGGGGCGATGCGGGAGCGAGAATCCAGCATGATGTGGATTTTCAAGCAGGTTGCTGTTCGTTCAGTGGGTTGGTTGGGGGTGTCATGCACTGGACTCCAACTCCTGAGTAGCCTTTGTGGGGGGGCGGTCCTTCTCACTTTTCTCCAGGTGGCCTCACAGGTCGCCCAGAGGCCCTTAGATAAATTCACATAAAGAAATAAGATCGTGTCAGTAATGACCTCCATAAAACTCACTCTGCGCTTGTATGTTTTGTCTGTAGTGGGTGCAGAGGTAAACTTTGCCATAGAGACATATGTTACTCTTTCCCTTTGGTTTTTCCTTTGTCAGAACTATGGTAGAAATCCCTGTGGTATGTCCCCAAGGGAGGTAGAAAGCTGTGTCAGTTTAAGTAGAAAACACACACACCCAAGTAAACCCAACACATAAAAAGCTCTGGATTCTAAGCAGACCCTCAGGCAGGCAGAGTGACCTAAGACTACCGAGAACCAGTCTGCAGGGGCCTTGGTTTTAGTTTGCAGGCAGGGGGCTGGGTTCTGCCAGCCCCAGGGAACCTCCTCCAGGACAGCTCAAAACCTGACATAGTCACAGCCAGGATGGAGCTCTAACACCCCGCGAGTCCCAGACCCAGGGACCCCCACTCACGGAGGCCCATCCGGGAGATGTCCCATCCATGGAAGGTCCCATCCATGCGGGTCCCTGCGAGTGTGGGTAGCAGCCTTCATCCAGTGTCCCTTCCTGCCCCAGAAAAGGCCCCGGTCTGCTGCTTTTTCACGTGCTGTTGGCCGAATCTCCGGGGGACAGGGGCTGATGTGGGCAGAGGACAGGAGTTTCATGATGACCGTCGGGCCCCTGGAGGCTGGTCCCCGTCCTGCGCTTGCTGGCGGGGTGGGGCGCTCACACAGTGCTCAGTGCAGGCTGCGGTGTTTGCCAGGTGTGGCCCAGGCCCGTCGGCCAAAATACAGCCTCCTCCCGTGTGACACCGGCAGGGCCGCAGCCAGGGCTGGGCCCGGACCGCAGGCTCCAGTCCGACCTCAGAGCCCACCCCCCCCCCCCCCCACCCCCCCGGCCACGTTGCAGCTGGGGGAAGACGCCCATCTGCTTTCTGGAACTCTCCTGCGTGTCTGACAGCCCTGCCAGCCAGCTGGGTTTAATGAAACCCAGAATGGGCCTTGCCCAGAGTGCGTTCTCGTCTGATTTTCAAAGCCAGTCTGAGTTTGTTCTGGGTAATCTAATCTCTGTTCTTCCTTTGCCAACCTGTTGTTGAAGAAGGGCTGTTTAGTGTCTGAGATTCCTTCTGGGGCTTTTTAATGATTCTGTTCAAGTTTTTCTTCTCCTCTCTCTGAAAATTCCACCTGACCGAGAATTAGAGGCTTCATCTTCTGCGGGCTTCCCTTCGGGCTGGAGACTGACAGCCCACTTGTCCCTCCTGAGCAGAGGCACCAATGAATCCAGCTGTTTCACTCACCTTGCTAGGGAGCTGTGTGCCTTCCTCAAAGCCAAAGTCTATTTTTTCTAATTAAAAACAAAACAAAACAAAAAAAAAACACTGTGTTAGTCACCACTCCCTGCTGCTAACCAGTTATGTAACTGGGAACTTGCCGCCCGGAGTCTGAACTTCATCCCGCCTCTGAAAGGGCGAAGTCAGGTGGCCTTGAGTTCACGCAGCCCGAGACGTGTGGCTGTGTGGGTTTATAATGTCCCACCTTGTGCTGTGCTCGGAAGCATCCAGAACTTTTGATTGTGTCCTCTAAGATGGCGGCAGTAGGGCAGGCAGGTCTGAACTTTTGGTTAACTCATAAGTGTTAACCAATTGACTCACAAGTGTTGGTTCCAAGTTCTCATGCATCCTGGTGACGATCTCCAGAGGTTCATTATTTCAGCAGACAGTGACTGGAATGCATTCTAGTGCCCATGCACTGTTCTGAGTGCTGAGGATACTTCAGCACGTAAACCAAAACCCCCTGTACTCACAGAGCTCACGCTGCAGCAGCGTACCCCGAGATGCTTGACTGGATTCTGTAAGACTCAGAGCCTTGTTCTCCATGCTTACAACCACCGTCTTTAAGATCCACAGTCATTTTCACCCACATGGTGTTTTGGTGATAACGTCTATGCCAAATGCTGTGTTCTACTGCCCAAGAAGACTGTATTTTCTTCCCGGCCTGACATGGGAAAGTCATGCATTATTCATTAGACCCTCCGAACAACTCACTTGTGAGTGGATGGGAACTGGAGGCTCAGAGGCAGGTGCATGGTAACATTTTAAAGAAATGGTGAAGCTAGCTGTCCAACCCACATTGCTAATTCTAAGTCTAGGCTTCTTCAACAAAAACCTCAATAATAAAGTCACATGTCCTCACGCAGGGAGTCAGCTTCTAGAGCACTAAACCTAGAACTTGTTTTATGGGTCCTGTTCCTCAACCTTGACACTCCACCCCAGCATCAGGCAATTCCTAACAGACTTCTAAAGCTGTCTTTTTATTACTGTAACAGCAAGTTTTTGAGTTGCCAGAAAGCACGCTATTAACGCCATTCTCTTTCATTCTTCTTCTTGGTGTGAAAGTGACTGTAGAGTCCCCTGCATGACACAGCCTACGGCCTGAGGTTCCGTGCAGCGCACACTTCATTGCCCCAACAGTTCGTCCAGTTGCTGCAGCATTAGCGAGTGTCCTGGACGTGCTGATGCGCGAGACTTCCTTCTTCTCAGCTTCTGTCTTCTATTCTTTTTTTTCTCCCCCAACTCACCCGCATAGCTGCCTAGCGGTGGGCATTCCGGCAAAGTGTTGCCTTCAAGACCATCACCTGGGTCTCTGTTTGATGACAGGGTGGTTCGTCCTTAACCAGGGCCGCTAGACCACTAGTGCCCCGTGTAATGAGAAGAAGTCAGCCCCACAGATGCAGTGATGGCCGTGAAGGTCTCTTCTGCTCACAGCCAAAGTTATTTGGAGATGAGTGTGAGCCTCTCATGAGAGTCAGACACAACAAAGCCAAGTGCTCTGCGGCTCGGAGACCTTTGGTCCAGCGCCGCCTTCTCTCTGGAAGCAGGCCGAGGCAGGTCCACGGCCACGCCGCCTGCTCTCTCCAGTCCTGTGTCTCCTCTAAAATGGACATAATGACCTGGTCCGAACCATCTCCCTGGCTGGGCAGGCAAAACTACCTAAGCCAGAGTGAGTACAAGTACTTGGCATGTTACGAAGTTCTGTACAAATGTGAGAGATTATTACTCATCTTGTATAAACAGAGAAAGCGATCTGGGAAGAGGGAGATTCATGGGGATGTAGGAGCAACTGGTGCTTTAAAGAACACATGCAGTTTGGATGCCCAGCTTCACTAATGCTAGCCTTACATCTCCATATGCCTTCCATCTTTTCAAAAATAATTACTGCAGCGTCAAAAGAAGACATTTTCTCATGAAAGCAAGCAGGTCAGCCTTTGATACTTTGGGTTCCATGAAGGTGTTCGTTACCATGCCAGGCCAGGAGGTTGCAGGGATCCCAATATCTAATGGGTGTTTGAATCTGTAGCGCCAGGCGCTGTCCCAGGCTGAGATGACAGCAGCCACACGTCCTCCTCTACTTCCAGGCAAGGGAATGGGGAGCGGCTGATGGAGAAGGCTCACCCACCTGAGTCACCCGAAAGCCTCCTTCCTGGGATCTTGCCATAGAGTGGCTAATCGAGGTAGAATAATGACTGCAAACCCATCTGTGCTCCAAAAGCAGTGTCCCACGATGGCAATGGTGCTGTACTCTCCCCGGGACCTCCTCGGTGTTCTGCCAGTGCGGTGACGTCCAAGAGGGGGGTGGGCAGGCCTGGACAGCGGGCCCCGCTTCTGCGTTGCCTGTACCTTAACCGGGGTAATTACCGCTGATGATGGCAGCTGGGTGGCTCTTAAACCGAGCCAGTGGGCGTCCACCTTCTTTAATGGCTGCCCTTTGGCCGTGGGTCTCAAACATCAGGAGCATCGGGGAGCTGTTTCAAATGCCTGTTTCCAGATCCCGCTTTTAGAAACTCATATTGACTTGGTCTGGGATGGGGCCTGGGATTTCACATTTCTGACAGGCAGCGGTGTTGATACAAACATGGATGGTTTTTGCAATCCTAGACCCCTGGGTGCGTGTCCTGACTTGTCCCTACATGCTGTGGGGCCTGGGCCCCAGTGGCCCTTGGACCCGTGGCTTCCTCCTCGGCAACAGCCACTCACGGGGCCACTGTGAGCATCAAATAGAATGCGAGGCTTTGTAGAGCGTGTCCAGCCTCGGTAAATGTCAGTGCTGCCCCTTTGCTTACAGCAGCCCTGGCGTCATGTCTGATTTTCTAAGATCTGTGACAGCTCTGGGTTCTCCGTAGCTGCGCGCGCGCGCGTGTGTGTGTGTGTGTGTGTGTGTGTAGTACGGGTACGTGCCCATCGCTTGGCAGGTATTTATTCAGGACAGTCACCTTGCTAAGCGAGCAGGCGCAGGGAGGGAGACACAAATGTGTGAAAATCGTTCCAGCACCATGGACTAGAAGCCCTGTTTTTGGAAGGGAGACTTCAGCACATGAATCACATAATGTTTGCTAAATTAACAGAGCTCTTAAGTAATCAGCCAGTATGTAGCAGAAGACTAAACTGTACAGTGTTTCATACACTAGGAATTCAGAGAAAGGGAGAAGCAGTCTTAGGCTCTGCCTATCCCCTGGCTTCCGGAGTGAACCGTCTGGTCTTTTGACATGTATGTTTCCAAGGTAGATGGAGACAGTTGGCTGCCGCTGAATGCATGTGTGTGGTGAGATCCTAGAGTTATAAGATCTGAAGGGATCTTACAGTTACCTGGAGGCCCCCCGACCGCCCCCTGTCCTTCCCGCACACGCCCAGTGTTAGACATCAGAACCCTGGAGGCCCCCCGACCGCCCCCTGTCCTTCCCACACACGCCCAGTGTTAGACATCAGAACCCTGGAGGCCCAAGGAGCTCAGGTGTCTCAGCTACAAAAAGGGGTTCAAGATTCAAAGCGGACACACACACAGGGCAAGCGAAATGACATTTAAATCCTTAATTTTAATCTATGTGCCATAGATTCTGAGCTAAGTGATGCTGAACACCGTCTAATCATTTAATTGGAGTGTTGGCAGGAAGGAGTAGGGAGGCTTATTTAATTTAATAGCCAGGGGGCTCGGCTGCAGACTTGACAGTGCGCAGATCGCACCTCCTTAAGAGCAGGTGGGTGGAGGAAAGAGGTCCGCGTGCTCAGAGGAGCCGCAGGTGGCTTTCCCCAGAGCCCTGCCCGGTCCTCTCTCTCAGCCAGATGGCTTCAGGAAAGCATCAGGTTCTAGAATAACGCTGTTTTGTTCAACACGGTTTCGTTACAACATTAATGGGATGCTATAGGAACTTCACTGTGTTTATATCAAGTGGCCTGTGGTAAAATCAGATTCCTTGTACATCACTTCACTGACAGTCACAGAACCTATTGACAACATCGAGGACTTAGTGCACATCCCACGTCAACCCGGCTTTTGTCACCTCTCCGGAAGCAAACACCTGGAGGCCCTGTTCTGTCACAGCAGAGGCGGGGCCTGATCGTCTGCTTTCTGGCAAGCTCCATGGTGATGCCAACACTGGTGGCTGGGACCACACTTTAAAAACTCACTGGCACCCAGCTGTGCCCTAAGCCATCCAACCCATTACCTGGGCCGGGACTGCCACCTTGTTAGCCTTTGACAGTCCCTTCTCCACAGGAACTGCTCCTCCCCTGCTCTGTCCCTGGGTGGAATTTGAGGTCTGTGAGCCACCACAAACCTCCTGGGGACCCAGCATGCAGCGCCTGATATCCACATTTCATGGTGGCCTGCAGCTTCGGCTGTCTTCCCTGCCCTTCCGTCAGACCCGGGGACCTGGTGACCAGTTCTGATGGAGCCTTACCCCATTTGACTCTGAAAAAGGGCTGCCACCACCCCCGCACACACACCCCTCTCCTAGGGAAGTCCCAGGGGTTCTCTAGTCCTGGCACCTCCTGGGTCATTTCCCTTCCTCTGCCCATCCTGGTGAAGCGCCAGGTACTCATGGCCAAAGCCACTGAATGTCATCACATTTTATCCCTTCACTCGGAGACCTAAAACCACCCTGCACTTTCCCAGTGATGCTGATGTCTCTGTGGCTGTAAGAGTGCTTGCGTCCCCTCCTCTGCCCGGTGAGGCGACCGTGAGGCCGTCCATGGAGAGCTGGGCTGTCTAAGGGCCTTCTGTGGCGGAGGGCACACACCATGCCTTCCCCATAGGCTGCTAGTGCACCAGGCAGGGTCCTGCGTCACCACCCTTCCCTTCACATCCCCTCCTGTACAAGCCCAAGATGTGAGCCTTCACCCCTCAGTCTTTGTTATGAGGTCCCCAGTAGGCTTCTCCCCAGAGAGAGTAAAGAGCCCTAACCAAAGCCTGGTACAGGGGACTTTCATTCCCTTAAAAAAAAAAAAAAAAAAAGGCGGAGGTGAGGTGCGTGGGGGGGCAGTGGCGGTGGAGAGGAGGCGTGATGGGGGCAGGGCCATAGAGGTGGTGCTGTCGGGGAGACGTAGGGCCCAGAAGGGGTCGCTTTGAAAGCGCAGTTGCTGGTGTGACATGTGGCCACGCTGTCAGTGGGGAGGAGTCCTGGCCTAGTTGACAGCAGTGGTCCAGGCTTCATAGCAGAGCTGTTGACATTTGGGGCTGGATAATGCTGTCTGCAGGGGGCAGTCCTGGGTGTTGTAGGGCGCTGAGCAGCATCCCTGGCCTCTACCCGCTAAATGCCAGTAGCCCCTCACCCTCGGCAGGTGCAACAACTGAAAGCATTGCTGTACGTCCCGGGAGCTTAGCCTCTCCTTACGCCCTAACTGAGAACTATTCCATAGGTATTGCTGGGAAGCAGGTGCTTTCACGTACATCCACTCATTTAATCTCACAGTAGCCCCATGGAGAGAGTGGCATTGGCCCCATTTTACAGATAGGGAAACTGAGGCCTAGAGAGGTTACTTGTGCGTGGATAACACAGTGACTGCCAGGACCGCAGTTCGAGTCCAGGTTAGTCCGACATCTTACAGCAGTGTGGTTGCGAGGAAAAGAAAACCCACTCAGAGTTTATTTTAAGGATACAGTGGGATATTTCACGGCAGCTCAAGACAGGAAATGAGGTTTGACCGGGCCTTCCAGAAATAGAGTCAGAAGGTTGAGAGCCAAGTTTACACTCTCGTCTCTCGGTGCCGCATGGCTGGGTTTGCTATGCACAGTGCCTTCCTCTCCTGGTCTCTGCTTCCCCATAGCTTCCGTGGCAGCCCCGTCCCCAGCCTCGGATGGTGATCCGTGTTCCCAGGAGAAACCGTGCAGTGGCTCGGCCTGGGTGAGTGGTTTGCTCCTGGCCTGTCAGCTGTGTGCTCAGAGCAGAGTGGATGAGAGAAGTGATTGGCCTCCTGGCTAGCCGGAGCTTTTGCCACTGCCCTGGCTAGGCCGTCACCATGACAACAGAGGTCAATGTGCCTAGTACCTCCAAGGCCAGGAATTTACCCACCAGCACCTTGGCCAAAGCAAAACCGCGGGAGATGTCAGCAGACACATCTGGTTTTTCCAGTTAGCAAACACTTGGAGTCATATCAGCCCCCCAGAAACTGATCTTTACCAACACTTCATGAAGAGTTAGCTCATTAATAGCCAGTAACAAAGCCAAAGGCCGTGAGGGGGCTGACAGCCCGGACATTATTAGCAGCCGTGGCCGATTTCCAAGAGATTACTGACATTCAGGGCCAGTCAGGAAGACATCCCAGGGAGAATATTCAGAGTTGCTTTGGGCACGGCGAGAGAGGGAGCAGGAAGAACGAGTGGCAGCTGGGTAATGTGTGGTGACACTGCCATCTCTGAGGAGTCCAGGTTGCGCGTGGAGCCTTTTAATCATAGCAGAGTCGAGCACAGGGAGCAGCGGCTCCCAGCAGAGTTTCCTCGAGCGCAGGAGGAACCCAGCAGGCCCCACAGTTCCAGAGTCCGCTGTTCTCATCCAGAGTATCCCAGGGGTTCCAGCCTTCTCCTTGCCCCGTGACTGGGTGACATCAAGTCTGTGTGAGTGAGTCTGACCAACACACGTAGGTGAGTGTCACACGCAAATCAGCGTGGCCTCTTGTTCCTGCGATGCTGCCTCCATCGCCGTCAGTATTAACTTGACAGTCTCCAGTGGGCATTGGGCACGCGTGACAGTGTACCCACTGTGGGCCATATACTCTGTCCTTGGGGAGTCGCGGGGCTCAGAGGGATGACTGGGTTTGGAGGGAAGGTGACAGTGCAGTATACGCTGACCTCTAACAGAAACAGAAATAGCATCCACTTTCCAGGGCTCCTTGCTGCAGGCTCAACGTTACTGTCCAGCACCTGCCATGGTGCGCCATCCAGAGACAGAGAAATGGGCTCCTGCTCTCCGAGAGCTTGCTCTAGGTGCAGCAGAGAAGCGGTCAAAAGCCCTTGCCTCCACTCCTGCCTCTCATCCATTAATAAATGCTCTGAGCTCTGTCTCCAAATTCCATCCCAGCCCGTCTCCACCTCCCGCCCACTGTGGCAGTCCTGCCCACCAGCGCTGCACCGTCTCCTGCGCCCGTTACTCGGCAGTCAGAATTCCAGCATGGCCCTGCTCATGTCCCAGTGGCTTCCTCCAGGGATGCAGCCAGACTGCTGGCCAAGAACCATGGGGGAGAGCCTGCCTTCCTCCCGGACACGTGTCCTTCCGCTCTGCCCCTCCTGGTCGTGACGCAGCCTCCCAGCCCCTCGTGCTGTGCCTGAAATCATTCAAGTTCACACCCACCTCAGGTTTTCACACTGGCTCCTCCCTCCACATGGCACTCTTGGCCTCAGAAACTGCCTTGTTCTCCGACCACTCTTCGAAATGTGCCTCCCACCCCATGTCCTCCTGTCACATTTCCCCTCTTGTGTTTTCTTTGTGGTTTCTGGAATTGTCATTTGTTTTGCTCTGAGAGAGGTACAGATAATCAGAACAAGGTAAGAAATGCATTCTGCTCAGGCATCTCAGTGGGTAAAGGCCTCAGTGACATTTGAATTAGAACCTGAATCAGAGATAATGACTTCCCAGGTTGAGATGTGCATGGAAGGGACTGTAGGAGTGGGAACAGCATAAGCGAAGGCACAGAGGCCAGTTAGTGTGCCACCCTAAGGAAACAGCTTTCGGGTAGCGTGCCTGTAGACCAGGCTAACAGTGGGAAGGCAGAATGGAAGTCAGCAGTGGCTGAAACCCCACGCCAGAGTGTTTGAACTTCCATTCTGTGCACAGCGAGGAATACACTAGACTTCCTGGATTTGCTCAGTGGAACCAAGTGGGGTTTAAAAGCTAAGCAGAGTTTTTTCCTAAAACAGAAAAAGTCACTGGGAGCCAAGCCTGCTGAGGGAGGCAGAGCGGTGCTGAGATCAGGAGCTTCGCCTCAGAGTGAGAACCAAGAAGAGGCTTTGGAGGAATGAGGTCTTGTTTCCTGAACAGCCGTGAGGCATTCTTACGTGCGCAGGCTTCAGGCTCGTCCCTGACAGCAGCCGTGGCAGGAGAACAGCCCTGCACCCAGCAGAGTGACTGTTCCAGGAGGACAGACTCATTTGCCACTGCCCGTTTCCCCCCTCCCCTGCTGGTTCGAGCCGCACAGACACAGGAGGGCTGCCCGATGAGGGTCAGGTGCTCTTAGCAGTGCCACAGCCAAGAGTCTTTCTTGTCACATCCAGATGTCAGTGCTATTTTGGGCAGATGTTCCAGGGAGCAGTTGGTGATGATCTCACTAGGGTGTGACTTTAAAGACCAAATGACACAGCCGTACCCAGGGAGTGAAGCCAGGCTCTGCTCTCCTTGTCCCCGTGTTCCTGGGCCCTCAGATTCAGGGCAAAGGCAGGGCCACTGCTGAGTGAGCTCAGAACTTGTGGGAGTGGCCAGGGGACTTCGAGAGACTTCCACCTGGACAGAGCTGATAGACCCAGGTGGTGTCCTCCACCTTGGGATAGGGCGTCACCCCCGTGTGACTGCGGCATCCTCTTAAGTTCTCTAAGCCTGTTTTCTCATCTCAAAAAAAAAAAAAAAAGACAGACAGACAGACTGGTATCTCTCTGGAGGAGCTGGAAAAGAGTCAGGTGACATGTGTACTGTGGAGTCCTGTGTTCTGCAAGGCGTCATACGGATGTCAGGCATTGTGGCAGCAGGCTGCCACAGCATGGATCCTGGGCACAAAGCTGGGTGAGAACTGGGTGGAACCTGGGGGTTCATCCTGGCTGCACCCCAGGTCAGTGGAAGAGCTCTTCCTCAGGGTCGCCTGCAGGGCCTCACGGGCCTCAGCTTGGATTCCTCTTGCCTGGCGGAGACGGCTCTTTTCCAGGTCCCTGTTCCTGGAGGTTGAATGTGGTGATAAATAAAGCTGTCTTGGTTTTGCACCCCTGGCATCACAGTTTGATGGGGGAGACAGACAGACAGCCATCAGAAAGGTTCGTGAGCAGGACTGCGGCGCCACGTGTGGCCTCCCAGAGCCCGTTTTCTTCCTTGTTGGTGTGCGTGCCCTTTTACAATGATTTGGACTTACAGAAAAGCTGTGAAGGTAGCAGAGTCCTGTGGCCCCGCACTGGTCCCCGGCTTACCGACATCTCGTGACAGAGCAGTGATTTGTCACGATCCGTGACCCAGTGCTGCTGCATTATCATTAACTGGCGTCCATGCTTTTTCCAGCGTCCTTAGTTACCACTGATGTCCTCTTTCCAGCCCCAGAATGCTGTCCAGGACGCCACATCACACTGGGTGTCCTTAGGCTCCTCCTGGCTTTGACAGTTCCTCAGACCTGCCTTGGTTTTGTCGGCCCCGCCTACCTATGGGGGGTCACCGTTGGGTGTTTGTAGGAGTCTCTCAGTTGCGGTTTGCTGTTTTTTCCTCATGATTAGACTGTGGTTGTGGGCTTGGGGGAGGAAGAGCACAGAGGTCAAGTGGCATTCTCATCAACCTGTCAAGGGCACTCGCTGTCTACGTGACTTCAGCACTGTTGGTGTTGACCTTGGTCACCTGCCTGAGAAAGTTACTCTGGGCTTCCGCTTTCCTATATCATGTTATCGGGGAGAAAGTCACCGTGTGCAGCTCACGGTTAAGGAGCGAGAAGTTGCTTTCCACATCCGTGAGGGGACATCTAGCTCAGTAACTTGGAATTCTTCTGCATGGGGGGTTTATCTATTCTCATCGTTTATCTAGTCAGTTATTCATGAGTCCATATTGATATAAATTAATATTTATTTCATACTTTGGATTATCATCCAAGGCTATTTTGTTTATTTTGTTATTGAAACTGTTCCAGCTTTGGCCCCTGGGAACTTTCCAGGGGCCCCTGTGTCTTTCAGCCATAACCCCCGTCAGTATGGGTGTGGGTTGGTTTTTTGGGGGGTTTTGAGCAATTTTTTACTTTCTGGAACTGCAAACTATAAGATGTTCCAGACTCATCTTGTGTTAAAGATACTTTTGTATGTGTCTCATGGAGTTGTTCTGAAGATTAAATGTGTTACTGCAGGTAATGCTTTTTCCCTCTATATTTCTTCTTTAATGGACACACAGCGCTGTATTAGCTCCGGGTGCCCAGCATAACGACTAGGCACTGCGTGTGGTGCAGAACGGCCACGGCGGGTCTGGTTAACACCATCACCACACCCGGTCACAGTATTTTGTCTCAGGATGAGAAATTGTGCGATCTGCTCTTACGGCAGTTTGCGCATCCACAGTACAGGATCATTAACTCCAGTCACCACGCGGTGTTTTACATCCCCAGGACTCACTTATTTTATAACTAGAGTACATTTTGACCCCCGTGACCCATTTTGCCTACCTTCTACGCTTAAAAATAGACTTTTAGTAGCTGTATCTGTCTGCACTTGCAGTCACACACAAGAGAGCCAGTGTCTCTTTTTTGCTGGAAGTCCTCAGGAGTCAGAGCTTCCTACTCTGTGGCCGCGTAGTTAATGTTTTTCTCTAATACAGAACTTCCTTTCCCCATTTAACCTCACGTTGTTTATTCAGCTTCGCTTTTGTACCTGCACAGTCTTCCCTCTGCCCTGGGGCGGGGGGCTGGATTCAGTGACCTCCCAAAGCCCTGCCGCAGCCTTGGCACACCTCCCTGTCTCTGCCAGTGGACACGCTTCCTCGGAGATGTCACCTGCCCCACCCCGCCTCTGCCAGCTGTGTCCAGTGCCTCTCTCCAGGGCTTCGCAGGACACATGCCTGGCCTGTGGGGAAGCTCGTCACCTCACTCGTTATCCAGCCTGTGAGCAGTGCTGGCGTTGCGCCTGCTGCAGGTTCCTTGCCCCTGACCAGGTGGCACAGGAGGAGCCAGGGCTGCACGTTGCCCTGTCAGCCTCGTAGCTGGCTTTCCTGGATCCAGAAACCAAAGCCATGATGGCGGGGGGCGGGGGGTACTGCTGCACTGGCCTCTGCCCCATGGCCTCTGCTAGCACAGCAGACCCCGTGACCCATGGGACCAACTGCTCTGCAGCTCCGGCAGCGCAGAGTCTGTGCAGGGAGGAAGGTCCATCCGATCGGCGCTCCTGCTGCATGGGGCCTGAGCTCCTGCAGGCGCTGGTCTCCATGTGTGGGGTCCACAGGGCCTAAGGATGCACCTTGCACGTGTCCATTGCCGCTAATACGTGTGAACTGATAACCTTTTCCCTTTTCTTCGCACTGGGCCTGGTATCTGGCAGAGGCCCAGTCAGCGAGCCTTGCTCCTGTGGGATCCCCTTTGCTTGCCTGGGTCTGGGAAGCAAAGGTGTTTAGAGGGTCACTGGCTGATGCTGACTCCTCAGCCACATCCAAATGATAGGCCCACAGGTACTGCCTGAGAACCAGCAGAGATGAGTGTAGACCTGGGTGAGAGGGAGGGCTCGGCTGAGCTCCCTCCAGGAATCAAAGAGGAGGAGAAGCAGGGCAGAAGCCACCCCCTCACATCTGAGTCAAACCCCTGCTTCATTAACAGCTGCCCCTTCGGGAGGCAAAGACTAAGACTTCTGCATGGCTTGTTCATGAATCGCTCCAGAGGTGCTCCCCTTCAGTAATGAGTTATGACGTCTCTGAGACTGAAAGGGCTGCAGGGGCTGCTGGGAAGATCTGGGGAAAGCTCAGAGGGGGTGTGCCCATGCCCTGCTGGCCATCTTGAGGCGGGGGGATGCTGCAGGAGGTTCCCGGGCTGTGGGGATTCTGAGAGTTGGGCAGCAAGCTGGACAGAGGGGGCAGGAGGAAGAGCTAGCCAGGGGAGCTCCCAGGGGCCTGCAGTGCCCGTTCAGATGCCCCGTGGGCTGGTTCCCGCAGGTGCTTGCCCACCTCCCACAGAGGGCCTCCCCTCTGGGGCTACAAATTGCAGCTCCTTGCTGGTTTCGAGGCTCTGGACGAGGCAGGGCAGGGCCTGCACAGGGACACGTCTGTGGCAGCTACCTTCCTGCTCCATCCTGAGAGGCGCTGGTAGGTGGCCCTGATGCACAACCTGCCGCTGTCTCTGTGAGGGGCCCCAGCCCTCCCTGGGAGCCCTGAAATACAATAGAGAGCAAACCCTGAGCATGAGGAAGTGCACCCAACTGCACACCTCTCAAGTACCTGTGCGGGGAAGGCAAACACACTAACCCACACAACACACGTGTGCCCATCCATACATGTAACACAGTTTATATCTCATTCCGTTCCAGAGGGTTTTTAAGGGGACAGAAATTCCTGCAGAATGAGTACGAATGAACCTTTAGTCCCCAAAACCAGGGCTGATGGCACGGGACCTCCCGCTGTGAGTGAGGGTCCCATCAGTTGGGGACGCTCTCTGAGGCCATCCTGAATCTGAAGATTTGGAAAGGCAGCGTTTCCTTGGGGCCTCCGAGACACCTGTTGGCTTCTCAAGTGAAAATGTCAGTGTGAAAAAATAATGGCAGAGTTTCAGGTTTTTGCCACGAAAAAGAGGCTTTTATCATGTCTAAATATCACAGCAGCCTCTGATACCAGTTCTCTGCAGAATCTTGATGCCTCACAGGGTTTTGCATATTCTTCATAATGTGATTCACTTTTAGCATCTGTCTGATGGCGCAGGAGGGGCCTTTCCATTTTGAAAGCTATTGAGCGAAGCAGAGGCACCAGGAAGGAGAAGATGACAGCATTGGGACCAGAATCCAGGTTGTCTGCCTCCGACTCCAGCCCAAACTAAGCCGTGCCACCAGAATGTGGGCGAAGCCGGCTGCCCGTGCTTCCTCCAGCGGCCGGCCTCGCCTGGGAAGAAGGGTTAACATCCGGTCTGGCTGCAGCAGGTGTGGCCTCACCCCCCTCTCCCTGCAGTCGGAGGAGAGAGCAAGGCCAGGTCAAGTGAGGCCCCAAGACCACCGTAACGCCGCCAGAGCCCTTGGAGATACACCCTGGGCCCACGAAAACCATGGTGGTTGGCTGTTGGCTTTCCCCGGTGTTCCTGAGGAGGGCAGTCGTCTTGCAGAGGAAAAACGGAGGGATCCCTGTGTGAGTGACATTTTCCTGAAGTTTGCCTCCAGCCTTGCTCTTCTAGGCAAAGGGCCTGCTTCCCCTAAGATGAGCAGCAGGAGGGGGAAGTAGAGAAAACCCAGGGGGCTGAAAGTGGTGAGGCCAGACCCTCAGGGAGTTGATGGTCCCTCCAAGTTCTGCCCAGTACTAGGAGAGCGTTTACTCAGAGGAAGGGGGGCGGGGTGACAGGCTGCATTTGGGGCCCTGGGAATGCCGGATGAGAGGCAGTGAGCATGACCGTGTGGTGTTCCCTGGAGGTGGTGCATTGTGTGGGTTCCCGAACCTGCGCACGTCTGATCACTCAGTGTACACACTCCCCGTGCACCTGTGGAGTGCACGCCCTCTGCGGGGCGTGATGAAAATGTAACGCCCAGTCTCTTCATTATGTCCGGCACAGCAGCTAAGTGAGCTGATTGTACATCCAGCCTTTTTTGGGTTCAGATACCATTGTCTTTACCATGAGTTCCTGTGTGACCCTGGATAAATGGCTTAACCTCTCTGATATTCCAAGTCTTCGCCTATAAAAATGTGAATGAAACTAAGCTATCTTATGTGGAACTTTTTCTTGTTATCCTAAATTAGATAATGCTCTTAGCCCTGAGTAAGCACTTGATAAAGGTTAGTTCTTAATAGATTATTTGAAGGGGGCTATCAGGTATGACTCTGTCTGGTGTCCCCAGGAGCTATTCTGTGCAGCTGCTTCTGAGGGCTCTGTGTGGCCAGGGGGCTGCTGGTGTGCTCTCGACGTGCCTGGACATAGCCGCCTCCTTGGACATAGCAAAGCGGATGTGACACCCGCTTACATCAGCCCGGACCCAGAAACCAGAGGGATTCCAGAGTCAGCCCTCTTCCTCTCTGTACGGAAGTAGTTTGGGATAGAAAATGACCCTGAACGGTACTTGCGTCAGCTCTGGGGCTGAGTTTACATTTCTCCACCACCCAGTCCTCTCAAGAGGGGACAGGAGCCCGATCCCTCCTCACCCAGCGCTGCCTGTCCTACGACCCAGCTGCGCGGGCCTCTATGTCATGTGGTCGGACTTGCAGTTTGGTGAGTGGACAGAGATGTTGGGCGAATCTCGTAGTTTCAGGCCCTCGGGCTCCCCCGTTGGCAGATGAGACCCGAGGGCACTGCCCGGCGGCAGCAGACACTCAGTCTGCTGGAAACGTCGTCTCCGCCTGCCCCGGGGAGCGGTCTGCTCCCCCCTCGTCCCTTGTCAGACGGAGGGCTCCTTTCTTCCACTCGCAACAGAAGCCCCGCCAGAGCCACGTTTCAGTGGACAGACTGCTGTTCTCGTCGAGTCTCGTGCGGTTTGGTTAATAACATTCCATCGTACTATTATAAAAATCGAAATTGGGGAACACTCTCAGCTTGAGGGTATGAAAAGAGAGACCACAGGCTACCAGGTGGCCCAGGGCCTGTCTCCACCGGTGTCAGGCAGGGGAGCCTGAGTTCACTCTGCGCCCTTCTGCCCCTCACTGCGGCCGGCCCTCCGCCCTCCCACCGCCATCAGACCCGCACCCAGCAAGTACATTGGCCAAGACGCGCCAGTGACTGAGGAGTGCTTCTTTTCCAAGTAATGTGCGTAATGTAATTGAAGGCAGATTCCTTCAGTTAATTCAGTGCAGCAGACTTGGGTTGAGCATTTCTTACGTGCAAAAGAGTAAGAGTCTGTGAGTTCAGTGGGGCAGATAGGGACAGCGTTCTGGGGGAGGTGATGTTTGTGTTCTGCATGAATTTTCTGGGATGGCTGGGAGCGGCCAGGTCAGATCAGTCTTTGCGAGGAACACAGGGACACAGTGGCCTGAAGTGCGGCTCATTAGGAAGAGGGCTCTAGGACAGGGCTGGATTCTCTTTAGAAGCCTGCAGGGAAGTGCGAATTTCTTCAGGGAGGCAATGAAAAACCACTGATGAGATTCAAGAAGGGGTTGGTGTGGTCAAGTGTGTGTGCAAGAGAACACCACTCGGGACTTGGTTGGCAGTGCTGTAAAAAACTTGGAAAGGGTTTGGCAGTGGGGAGAGCAGTTGGCCCCGGGAGTGAATTTCTAATGGTGGCGTCTCTGACACCAGCAAGCCATCAGGATAGTGACTTGGGGTCGGTGAGATCCAGAGACGGAGCCCAGAGGCAGGCCTCTCTCGGGGGCTCCTGCCCATCGCCCTGCCCCTGAGGGAGGTCTCTGCAGTGGGTGTCGTCCTCGCTAGGCTTGCTCTGAAAATCAGTGTGCCTGGAAGCTGTTGGCTCCCGCCCACCCTCTCTCCCACCCAGGGCAGCCCCGGGGGGGGGGCCTGCCTGCCTCCCTCGGCCCCTCTCTGTATGTCAGGGGCTGGAGCTCTGTAACTGGGCCAGTCCTTTTGGAGTCTCAGCATTTCTCAAGGTAGGAGTTGGTGAGAAGAAAACACCAGGACAGAAAACATTAGCTCAGCCTGTGCTATCAGATCACCCAAAAAGGACAATGAAAATGGGGAGCTAAAAATAGCCCCTTAGGGCTAGTTCAGGTTCTGCTTGTAAGTACTGAGCTCCCAAGCAAGAGGGAGGTTTAACCATTTAGGAGCCTGGTGTGCTGTGATGCCTCACTGGTGCGCATTCTGAGCATGTTGTCATGACAACTGAGAGTGTGGACCTCAGCAAAGATGGGCGTTTGGTGGATGTGACAGATGCTGCTTGGGGCTTTCGTGTATATAGACAACCAGTTAAACCCATTTCAGCTCAAACCCTGGGCACCAGGGCAGGTCCTTGTCTTGACGGCATAATAGAGCGAGGAGTTCCTCACAGTCCGACGGGCCTGGGCCCCAGTCCCAGCCCTGCCGCCTATTAGCCGGGACCTGGCCAGTGTCTGCACCCCTTGGGGCCCCCGTTTCCCTGCCCAGAAAATGGGGACAGTCAGAGTCGTCCAAGAGGACCGTGGTGAACGTGGAGTGGAATCCTACAGACTCGCCGCCAGGGCCACGGGGAGAGCCCTGCCTAACTTCACAGAATTCCTGAGAAGGTCCTTGAGCCGGCCGTCGTGTGTGTGCTGTTTCCAGCCCTCCGAGGGGGTGCTGAAGGTGTCGTCATTTCATGGGTAAGATGACTGGCGCTTAGGGGCGTATTAAGTCTGAGCTTGCTAGCTATTGGCTGACCTTGCAGCCGTTCAAACCGTGAGTCCTGCATCAGACAGGCCCCTGACAAGGCCCTGCTGGGACCTCAGTAAATGGCCCACCGTGGGCGAGCCCCGTGAGAAAGGCACCTTTCACCCAGCTCAGCTTCAGGCCCGTAACACCCTCCGCACCCCCCTCCTCCTGCACCCCGCCGAACTTTTGCCAGAGCTTCCTTGTCAGTTGGATGGACTGGAGTCTAATTCTGGGTTTTCTTTGAGGAGAAAGGGAGAATGGGCTCCCTCTTCAGCTGAGTTGCCATAGCTATGAGGCCAGCTTCCCCGTGTGGCCCCTGCTCCCTGAAGTAATTAGAGAGGATCCACATGCTCACACCCTTGTGTAGCTTTTTAAAAACCTGCTTCTGCCCTGACTGGTGTAGCTCAGTGGATTGAGCGCAGGCTGGGAACCAAAGGGTCGCCAGTTCGATTCCCAGTCGGGGCACATGCCTGGGTTGCAGGCCAGGTCCCCAGTGAGGGCCATGTGAGAGGCAACCACACATTGATATTTCTCTCTCTCTCTCTCTTTCTCTCTTCCTTCTCTTCTGTCTAAAAATAAATAAATAAAATCTTTTTTTTTAAACCTTTTTCTTTTTTTAAATAGTTTTATTGAGGTTTAATTTATATACCATAAAATTCACTCATTTTATGTGCATAATTTACAGAGTTGTAGAACTGTCACCACGATCGACTATTAAAATGTTTACAGCTCCCCTGCTATTTCTCTTTAAAAGTGGATACAAAGTCGTGTGCCAGCCCCGTCGAGCCCATGACTGGAAAGTTTAAAACGAGGAAGCTATGTGTTTGTATGAAACAAAATGACAGTGTGCACGCAAAGGGTCTAGGGTATAAGGGCTCAATGCACACCAGTGATTGAAATTACTGTTACTGTGCCCCGGCTGGCATAGCTCAGTGAATTGAGCGCGGGCTGCGAACCAAAGGGTCGCCAGTTCGATTCCCAGTCGGGGCACATGCCTGGGTTGCAGGCCAGGTCCCCAGGGGGGCCATGTGAGAGGCAACCACACATTGACGTTTCTCTCCTTCTCTTTCTCCCTCTGTTCCATTCTGTCTAAAAATAAATAAAATATTTTAAAAAATAAATTACTGTTACTGAAGGAAAAGCAGCCCCCAAGAGACACAATCCTTGAACACACTGCGGAGACTTACCCAGTTCCAGGGGCAGTGGGGACATGTCATCCTGATGGGGTCAAGTCCACATTCTCCTATTTCCTGCATTCGTGTGGGCTCTGGACAGGTTGCCGACCTTCTCCGAGCCTCAGTTTCCTTCTCTGTGAAGTGGGCCTAAGAACAGTACCTGCCTTGCAGAGCTGGTGGGACTTCAGGGGGACAGTGTGTGGAGCTGAGCCACTTGCCAAGGGCCTCGTCGTGTTGGCTGATGTCTGTGGATAGGAAGTTCCCTGTTTCAGTTCACATCAAAGTCAGTGTCTGCACGAACGTGTGAACCCTCGAAAGTACGAGCCTGATGAGAATTCGGATGCAGTTCTGTGGTGTCTTTGGCTTCCCTTTTCTTCTTCTGACACCTCTGAACAGTGCAGGGGTGAGAGGTGCTACCCCTCCGTGCAGTAGAAAATCCGTATGGAACTTTTGATTCCCCGAAGACCGAACTTCTAATATTCTACTGTAGCAGTTTTCACCCAGCGCGCCATAGGAATTTTTAAAACATGCAATACCTGACTATTTAGTCAGGGGCACTGACCTCTTTTCCCTGAGAGTGTCAGATAAAAAAGAAATGACAGCAGCCAGTGCAGTAACCATCCAGTGTGAATGAATCAGAATTATGCCTGTATCTTTGTCAGATCGGCAAAAATACATATTTTGGCATGTCATCGAATTTTAGTAATTAGTTTCTGTGCCCTGTGGGATTAAAAAGTTTAAAACTCACTGGCCTGTTGTTGCTGGGAAGCCTTACTGACAACATAAACGGTTGATTAATACATGTGTTGTATGTTATGTGTACTATATATTGCACCCCTGCAATAAGTAGGCTAGAGACGAGAAAATGTCATTAAGAAAACTGTAAGGAAGAGGAAATACCTTTACAGTGCTGTGTGTAAGTGTAAGTCACCCGTTTTAGGTGACAGATCGGCGGCTGAGACATGGCTGGGCATAAGCGGCCCGCGTAGTTCAGACTCGCGTCGTTCCAGGGCCAGGTGGACGAGGGCCTTTTCCACCCGGGGGACCGGGAGCGTGGTATGCATGAGGGTCAGACCTGGTGGCAAGTGTCAGCAACGGAGTCACCGATGAGACTCATTAAGCGTCGCCAGTAGACTGTGTGCACCTTTGGGGGGGTGGGGCTTCCCAGAACTGGGAGCACTGGCGCACGCGGCTGCCTCTGTAGCCACCTGAGCACTTGGAAGTAGTTACGTGTGCCCTGGGCCACCTCTGAGGGCCCTGCTGCATGATATCATGTGGGGCAGGCACGCTTGCTCTCGAGGGTGGAGGCGCACAAAGCTGTAACTCTCATAACTGTCGCGCCTCTGGAGGAGAACTCAGCAGCAGGCCGCAGTGAGGGAGTTAAAAATTAGTCTTTTCTGCTGAGCACATCCGGTTCTGGATTGCAGGCCTCGTGAGTTTGTCCCCCACCCCCACCTTGCTCCTACTTTCAAACATGAATCAGAAGGTTTACTCCGTTCTGCTTTCCTCTTTGAAAAGGAAACCAGACTCCAAACCTAATTAAGATAGCACTTCAGGTCTGTAACTAAATTCATTCACAGCCCAACTGCGCTGGGGTGCCAAGCTTCCTCTGGCTGCCTCATATTGCGAAGCTAATTCAAATCACTATCCTTTATTCAGGTTTAAGCGACTAGAGAGATTTAAAAAATTAACCCTGCTCTTCTCATGCTCAGTAGGACCACGTGGCGCCCGCCACTTTGAAGCCATCAGTAGGAGGTACCCCACACTCCTCATTAATGAACAGCTGCGGGCGTTTGGAATGTTCTGGCCAAATGGCGTCCGCAGCCTCACTTCTTTGGTGCCCAGAGCTGGAAAGTGAAAGAATCCCAAATGGAGCTTTTCGGAGCCGAGGGCCAGCTCCCGCCCCGTACACAGAGTTTGCAAATGGCAGCTGCGGTGTTACCGGCCCTGTCACTCACCAGCTGTGGGACCCAGGGGATCGGGACTTCTCTGGGCCCCGTCATTTGCCCCATCTGTAACATGATGGGCCACACACCTGTTTCTTAGGGAGTGAGTCTTAGGGATGCACAAGTGTCTGAGGATTCCTGGTGTATGCCAGGCACTGTGCTGGGCTCCAGGGAAGCAAAAAGGGATGAACAGAGGTTCTCGACCTTAGTGAGAGTGTGCTTTAAATCCATGGTTCTCCGTCGGGGGCCTCTTGTGTCCAGGGGGCATTTGACACTCACCGAGACATTTTGGGTTGTCAGGACCAGGGGCCCCTCTGAGGCATGGGACAGCCCTGCACAACCAATAATAATCCGGTGCCTGTCGTGGCGGTAGTGGTGGGGCTGAGAAACTGACCCGAGCAGACTGACCCAAGTGTGTAAGCAAACCATTTCAGTGCAGAGTGACTGGAGTTAGGAGAACTAGACAGAACACTCTGTAGGCAAGGGCCTAGATTTGGTCATTCTCCTGTGATCCAGTGCTCCGGAGCTCCCTCACAGGTCACCCCCATCGACAGGGCCCAGGGTCCGAGGGGCAGAGGGAGCCCAGAATGGGGCCAGACCTGCTGGTGGAGGAGGTGGCCTTCACAGGGTGTCCCTTTCCATTCATCTGTCGTTCACATCTAAAGGCCCCCGCCCTCCACAAAGCTCTGCAGGATTCTGAATGAGTCACTGGTGACTCACTGGGGAAAGCCTTCCCCAAGGTGGCCAAGAGCCCCCCCAGGTGACGCGACTCCATGTCCCGGCTCCTTTCTTGCCTTCCCTTCACTGAAGGACTAAAAATAAAACGGAAAGTAGTTAAGATGACTCTTCTATGACAGTAACTTTTATGCTGTTATTATAAGAAAATAGAGTGGGAATTTGTATAGAAAGCGAGCTGGGCAGCTACCCAAATTAGAAAGCGGGAAGGTCAGAGGGCATGATGGAAATTGGCTTCTGTTGCGTGGGCATCGAGCTCATTCAGGAACGGCTTTTCTGAGCAAGTCATTCTCCAAAGAGGCAAAGGGGGAGTGGGAAGGACGTGGGCCCTGATTCAGAAAGTCTCCGTCCGAGCACCGGCGCTCCTAGGAAGTCACTCAGGCTGGGGGCATCGGCGGCTTGGCCTGCACGCAGGTTGAACGGCACCTCAAGGGTGAAGGGGGTTCAGTGGGCGCAGGGGCTTTGAAGGTTGAACAGTGTCCTGCAGTTACTGTTGAACGTTGGGGGTGTGATGATTGCTTTGTGGTTCTGTCTCTTTTGAAGAGAGGTCCTGAGGCGGTAGTGGGCAGAGTGACGTCTGGGGTCTGCTGTGAAGTCACACACAGGTCGGGGGAGTGCATGCGGGTGTTCGTGGGGGGCTGACCGTGAGCTGCAGACAGTTGGGGTTCGTGATGGGTCTCTGGGCCTTCATTATTGTATTCTGTTCTCTTTACTTGTGTACTTGAAATTTTCCGTCCCTTGAAAATACCGATCTTTTAGAAAAGAGTTCTGGAGATTGCTTGTACAACAGTACGACTATGTTTAACCCCACTGAACTGTATACTGCAAAGTGGGAAGGTGATTAAATTTTATGTTATGTGAATTTACCACAACTTAAAATTTATGTGTCTTCTAAGGCAGTTTTTCAGAGCGGCAGTGTGAGGGGCAGAGGGACAGAAGCCAGCCAGGACAAGAATGGTGCGGCCCGGCCCTGGGAGCTCAGGAACAACTAGTGGCAGGAGAGCCTCTGTCCTTGGGGGGGGGGGCGATGAGAGGTGACATTGGGCTGGGACATTGGCAGTGCCGTCTGGGTTGCTGGTCTGAGCTGGCCCGCCAGAGACGGGAGGAGGAAGAGAGAGGAACGGGCAAGTCTGATGCTCCCCCGCGGGAGTGTGAGGACGGCAGCGGCGTGGCCCCGCGCTTGGGGAGAAGCCCGAATCCTGCCTGTAGGCCGCAGTGGCGCGAGACGGAAGGTGTTCAAGGGACAGTACGGGGCCCTCCGCCTGCCCGGCTGAGCAGGAGCTCAGGAACACGTGCAGTGTGAGCTCCGGTCAGTCCCTTTCTAACCTCTCACAAATACACCTCAGAGACAGAGTCGGCTGAAGCTGGAAACATTCTCCTCTGGCGCTAGGGTTTACAAAACCTCGGCGGCACAGAGCGCTCTCCCCGCGGACAGCACTAACCTAGCAGGGTAGGTGGGAGCACCGGGCCCTGTGACGGAGCAGCAGGTCCTTAAGTAGCTGCGGCCTCTCTTCCCATCCTCATTCTTCAGTGTGACACCCGGGGACATGTCATTTCATCTGTCAGGCCCTTGGTGTCCCCACCTCTGAGATGAGGAGCCGGGTCCTCTGAAGTCTCTGATGGCTCCGTGACGAAAAGTATATGGTGACCGGCCATTTGTAGGGTCATTCTCCATGGCAGGTGTCTTTGTCATGATTTAGGGACCTGGACATGACAGGCTCTTACTCCTTCTGCTGAGTAACCTGAACCTAGTGAGGCTGTGAGCGGGGAGCCCGTCTTTCTTCAGCTGCCCCTGAGCATCCGTCGGTGGGGCTCATCTGTTCCTCCCTGTGAGGGGCGCTGCGTGAGGTGCCCGGACAGCGACGAGGGTGCTGGTGCGCCTTTCCTTGTTCCTCGTGGGTTCCAGTAGCATCTCAGTCAGTTAGTAGGTTTTAAATGAGTTTGAATGGTGCAAAATTAAGGCTATTTTGAAAGAACTGAGAACTTCTCAGCCCAATAAGCAGCACGCCCTTCATCCCCACCCCGATTTTGAATCTCGTCTTTAGAAGACTCAGCTCAGCCCACTGATCGCCTCTCCTCAGCTTTGTTCTGCGAGTCCCTGGTGCAGATTTAACAGAAGACCTGGAGGAGGTGGCCCAGTGGAGGTAGTGATTTTCAAACTTTTGGCCGTGGGACCTTTCTTTAAAGAAAACTGTGAGTTTCCTGGGGATGTCACAATAATTGCCATGAACTTGGTGGCTTAAAACAGCAGAAGTTCATTTGCTCGTGGTTCTGGAGGACCGGCGTCCAAAATCCCAGTGTGGGCAGGGATGTGCTCTCTCTGGAGCTCCAGGGTCCTTGCTCGTCTCTCCCAGCTTCTGGCGGCTGCAGGCGTCCCTTGTTTTGTGACTGTGTCACTCCAGTCTCTGGCTTCCCAGGGCCCCTTCTCCCTCGGGCTCTTTTCTGCATGCACTTGAAGGACACTTGGGTTTGTGGGCCTGTGGGGATAACCCAGGATGATCACATCTCGAGATCCTTAATGACATCTGCAAAGATCCTTTTTCCAAATACGGTCACAGCCACAGTTCCGTGGTGTGCACACATCTTTTGGGGACCATTATTCAGCCACCACAGGCCTTACACAGGAGGCCACGTGGCAGAACAAGAAGGAGGGTCCTTGCTTGCAGCACAGTCAGGGCCTGGACGTCTACACGTTCAGCTCCCTCCCACACCGCTGCCCAGCTGCCCCAGGAGCCGGGTTAAAACCAGGACTTTAGTGGGGATTTGGGAGACTTCAGAGTCAAATCCCAGGACAGAAACGGGCCAGGCATAGCCAAGGTGACTTGACATCTCCATTACATCATTTGAGAAGCGAGGTGTTTGGGCCGACCCCACGGTGTGTGGTCTCGATGAGCCCAGCCATCCTCAACTCATTTATTTCCTCTCTCCTCACCCCACGACACCCCACCCACGACACCCCACCCCACGGCACCCCACCCCACGGCACCCCACCCCACGGCACCCCACCCCACGGAAACAGATGACGGGTGTGATGGGGATGCATCTAACTGCATGGCAGGCTGGTCAGGATCCCTAGACAAGAATGCTTCTGACTTCCAGAGATAATCGAGAGCTTCTAGAATTGCAGGGATCAGGGGGTGTTTCCCCTCTGGCAGAAACAAGGGTGCTCCTCGAGCTTACTCAGTTCAAAGGGCACGTGACAGTCCACCCTACACAGATCCTGGTGTCCACGTCCCGTGCCCTGCCTGCAGCGTGGGGCCGAGCCAGGCTCTGAGACCCACTGCAGCCCCGCTGACTGCAAGCAGGGTTTCTGAGCCTGGACGCTGGTGGCATTTAGGCTGGGTCATTCTTTGCTGCGGGGGCTGTCCTGTGCATCACAGGCTGCCAGCATTCCTGGCCTCGGCCCACTAGATGCCATAGCACCCCTCCCCCTGCTGTGATAGCCAAGTATGTCTGCAGACATGGTCACATGTCCTGGTTAAAAACCACTGCTCTAGAGAAGCTGCCCTCTCCTGAGCTCTGGCCCGTCAGGTGTCAGAACCGAGGCAGTCCTCCTTGTAAACTTTTTTTTTTTTTTTTTTTAGTTAGAGGCTCAGGTGGCTGTCTGCCCCGTGCTTCTGGTGGGAAGAGTCCCATGTGGTCCCTTCAGTTAACCCCAAATGCAGTCACACAGTCAGGACAGACTTGGTTTCCTGGCTTTACCGAGTTGTCTCCTGTTCCCTCATCTCCAGGCAGAACCAGAAGTGATTTCCCGTGAAAAGGAGACTCACAGTGTTTGGTCCAATCGCTGTGATGGTTTCTCCAGCCTGCTCTCAGGTGGGCCGTGAGGGCTGACCCCAGGCACCCGCCCAGGTGGGCACGGTGCTGTCCCAAGGCCTGCTGTCCATCTGTCCACGTGTCCTGTTTCTTTTTAGAAGTGGACGTTTCCTCAGCAGCTCCTCTTCCCTGTTCTCCAGTCTGTGAGTTGGACTCCCGTCTCTCAAATCTGCTTAGGGAAATTCAGCGTCTGCCCGTATAATTTTCCAAAAAAGCCATCTTCCGGGACTGAGATGCGGGTCAAACAGCCAGTATTGATTCAGCCTCAGAGTGTTGAGAGCAGACCACAAAGCAGCTGGGGTGGCCAGAGCTGACAGGACTTCCGGATGGACACCCCACTTGTCCTGCTCTCTGTGTTGAATTTATTCACTGCGGGAAGGGCCTTCCCACCTGTGTGTGTGGAGCTCGTGATGAGAAGGGTCCCCGGTCTTCTTGTGCCTGGGATCGGGGAGAGGCTTGGAAAATTCCCGAGAGACTGTCCAGCTGCAAACCCTAGAATCTCACAGTTGGGGACCATCTCATCTGCGTTCTTTACCGCCCAGCAGGAAAACCCCCTCCAGTCCTGACACCCAGTGCCTTGGCCTCTGCTCTTGCACACCCCCAGTGGTGAAAAGCTCACTACCTACTAAGAAAACCTGTCCACCCGTTCCCAGTGTCCCTGGTCAATGCTTTCTCATGAGCAGGTCCCTGCTACAGGCGAGGAAGCCACCGCAGAGAAGCTGGTGTGTGACTCTCCCACCTTGAACTACAAACTTCCCGCCACACAGGGAAGAGCAGTATTTGGCATGAGGCGGTGTCTGGCACCCTCTGGTGGCTGATGTGAGGAAATGCCTAAGCGTTCTTCCTTTTCCACCGATGGTGGACCAGACCCTGAGTTGAGGATGCGTAAAACTGAGGGCAGGAGAGCAAGGGACAGAATCCCCCGTGGGCACGTGCATATGCACTTGAATCAGCTCCGTCTCCTTCACGCACTCGGCTTCCAAGTGGCAGGCAGGCTGAGGCTCAGGGCACGGCCTTCAGCGCCCCGCAGACACCGCTGGCTTTAGAATTTATTAGAGGGATTTTCACAGCCCGCAGCTTTTCTGAAGCCGTTTCCTCCTGCCAAGCGGAAGGTCGGAGGAAGTGCAGGACGGGGGCCCACAGAACCTGAGCTCCCCTCCAGCTGTGTGGCCACAGGCTGGTAACCTAACTTCTCTGTGCCTCAGTCTCTTCATTTGGAAACTGATGACGAAAAGACCCACGTCTCCTGGGGGTTGTGAGGATTAAATTGTAGGTGGTGTCTAAAGTCCCTGGTGCCTGAGAGGCACTTGGTGGAGTTAGTTGGTTGCTGCAGTTAGTGGTGCATCCGTATGGCCCAAAGGAAGTGGCAGTGGGTTCTCGGTCCTGAGCAGCAGAGACTAAATTGGGTCACCTCAGGGGACCGCCTGAGTACTGCGGTGAATGAGAAATACCAAGAACTAGGAAGTGACCTGTGGGAGCTCCACCCACTGGGCCTGGGCCTGACGCCGGGCCTGCTGGCCTCCCTGAGGACACTGAGAAGATTCATTACGGCTCCGAAGTCCTTCCAAGGTGCAAATTTCACCCCATCATCACCACTACTGACAGTCGTGATTCGAAAGCCGACTCCACCCTCAGCTTTGAGTAAGGTATTCCCTTGTCTGATTTTCTGTGGTTCTTGTGCCACACCCAAGCTCACACCCTGTGTGAGAACCACTTGTCTTGTGCAGACATTCGGCAAACTATTTCAGAATGTGCTCCCTGCTGGGTTTGCATCCTGCCGGTCCTAACCCCCCACCCCCACCCCCGCACAGGGTGGCGTGTGTGGGTTCCTGGTGCCGGGAGTCCTGGAGGGCCCCAGTAACGTTCACGGACTCACCTGACGCGTCCCATGTCTCTTGCCATTTGGATGACACGCTGCAGTTTTTAAGGACCGTCTAGTTCATTGTCATGAGATCCCCACAGTGGTCTTGGTCTTAGGACTTGTATTGTTTGCTAGGGTTTCCATAACAAAGTGGCTCAAACAACAGACATTTATTTCTCAGTGTTCTGGAGGCTGGAGGTTCAAGATCAGGTTGTCGGCACATTGGTGTCCCCTGAGGCCTCTCTCCTTGGCTTGCCGATGGCTGCCTGCTCCCCGTGGCCTCACATGCGTTTTCTCTGTGTGTGTGCCCCCCCCCCCCCAGCGTCTCTTCCTCTTCTTACAGGGACACGGGTCCTGTTGGTTTAAGACCCCCTCCAACCAATGGTCTCGCTTATCTTAATCACCTTTTTAAAGGTCCTGTTTCCAAATATACCTTCTGAGGTCCTGGGGCATTAGGGCTTCAACAAATGCATTGGGGGTAGGGTGGGGACATGATGCAGCCTATAACAGGAGGTAAGCAGGACAGGTTACTGCCCCGTTTGACAGCTGGAGCTCCCCAGGCTAAGATGCATGGAACTTCATTTTTGCCTCCAGGCAGACTGTTCGTAGAACTATAGAAACAGGCCCAAATTAGGCACTGTGGCAGAAGATGGAAGGGGAAGGAAGAAGAGAGAAAATCTAGGAAGACTCCATGGAGGAAGTGACATTTCAGGCGAGTTTTGAATGGAGGGTAGAACTTTGGTGCACTGCTCAGAGCCTGGAGAAGAAGTAAAAACTGGCTTGAGGACCAGCATGAGTCAGGCCTAGAAACCAGACAGCACCAGGGGCCATGCCAGGTATGCCAGGCAGAGTTCCGTAGTCAAGTGCACAGTTGTGGGGGCGCACAGGGCTGCTTTGGCTGGCTTCACAAGAGAGAGCCAGCTTCTCTCCCCATGTTCATTGACCTCACCCTGGCCATGCTTAGTATCCAGCTGCCCGACCACCTTTCAGGACTGACATCAGATAGGGTTCATGTCCTTCCCTTTTCCTGCGTGCCCAGGTGCATTTGGGGTCCCAGCTGGTTCCTTGGTCAAGGTCAGCAAGGGCAGAGACCAGTGGTTCTCAGTCTGGCTGCACATAGAATCACCTGAGAGCTTGGGGAAAACCCCAGTGCCCAGGCTGCGCCCCAGACCGGCTACGTCAGATCTCAGGGGTGGGACATAGGTGTCAATATAGCGTTAAAAGTTTCCCGGGTGAGTCCAGTGTGCGGCCAACTCTGAGACCCAGCGACATGGCTGATTTAAGGGTGGGCAGGCCTGATACTGTGGAAAGGGGTTCATAGACTCTGGCACATACCATGGGGCTGAGCAGCATTAGTGTTTGGTTTATGAACTTTGCAGTGGGGATAATTCTAATACACAAATGTGTTGCGTGAATGATCACCTCTTCACCCTTTCATCCCTCTGCCCTACCCGCCCCCCAGATAAGCAAGGTCAGGGCCATGGTGCTGTCAGGTCTTGGCAGTGGGCAGCAGATACATGTGTGTCCTAGGTTTTGCAGGCTTCCTGCTGTTTATAGATCATGTTTTATTCATGCACACGTGATGCAGAACGCTCTTTAGGGGAGACATTTCAGCCTGTATATCTGAAGACAGACAGATACATTTGTGTAAACTGAGGGCATGGAAGGCTGATGGGAGTGAGAAGAGCAATGTGCTGACGGCAAGTTTCGGGGGCAGTTAGTTAGAAAGTGGAGGACGCAAGCCAGGACTCTGAATCCTCTAGGCTCGTGCTGCCCCCTAGTGGGGAAGAGCCACAGCCAACCTGAGCCGCCTCTGCGCTCCACCCACTTGAAGGGCATCCCTGTCTGTGAACAGGCCAGGATTACCCTCCTCTGAGCTTGGGTTCCTTCTGGTCGCAGCCATCTCCTGCCGTGTTCTTCATGTGCCATGTGGGCCTCTCGGCACCCACCCTTCACGCTGGCTGCTTGGGTCGCATCGACACATGTACTCACGGCCTCCATAGACAGCCACCTTCTCGGTGGAAGGGCTGCGTCTGTGTTCTTGTCTTTATCTCCAGGAGCCAGAGGACTGTCAGTGCTTGGGAAATGTCTACCAATGCGAAACTTAGTCCAAGAGGTAAAGACTGGGGGTGTCAGTGTGAGCTCTTTTTCTGAAATGATCCGAAAGATCTGTGCAAAACTCTAGGCATTGCATCCGTCAGCTGCTTAAGCACGTGTCTGGTACCATCTTGCGAACTCCTGTGGAAAAGCCTGTGTTCTGAGCCTCTGTTAAAGCAGCAGCAGGTTACAACCGCAGAATCCGGGGAACCTGCAAAATGGAAATGAATAAACACCTAATCAAATGTTCTCGAAGCAGGCTGTTATGTCAGCTTTGTTGCTTGCTGAATGTAAGGCCTATAAAGATTTCTTCACATTTGAAAAGAATTTGTGGCCTCAGTTTTTCTTGCTGTACCAGGATACCTGAGTTTGCACAGTGAGTACTGAGAAATCTTAGCCAACCATAAATTAAACAAATTACATAACTCCAAATAAATGAAAAAGCAAAATTCTCTCAAAAATGTGTATGGCAGAAAAATCGTTCAGTGGCAGATGAGTCTGTATTTTAGTGTGTTTGGTATGATGCAGGGGTAGAGTCCTCTAAAAGTAGGGCCCACAAATATTTTAGAGTGACCTGCCAAAACGTCGTAGAAGTCCTGGGTAGTACAGAGTGCTTCAGTAGAGTTTCCCGAAATCAGAAATACGAGCTTCCCCCTCTCGGGTTTTTAGACTGAGTTCTGCAACATCATGTGTATAACCAGACGTCTCATAGGGTTGATGGAAAACAGTCTTCTTGACCTTCGGCTTGTGCTCATTGAATGACCTCTGTCTCCTGTAACCTAATCTTTGTTTCATCTCTTTTTCAGGAATCCTGTTCACAATGCTGGTATTTGGACCAGCCTGTGGATTCATCCTGGGCTCTTTCTGTACCAAAATCTATGTGGATGCTGTCTTCATCGACACAAGTAAGGCATATCTCTTAGTTTCTGAACGCCACCCTCAAGCCTGTCCTCCCAACTTTGTAAAGGCACCGTCCGCCTATGGGCTCTGGGGCCTCCTGCTCAGCGGCAGCCGTCACACACGCACCCCTGTGGGGTCGGGGGCTCGCCTCAGATGAGAAGGGAGGGGCATGCGTTGCAGGTTCAGAGGGACTGGATTCAAGTCTGTGTTCTGCTGATATCTGCTTGGAAGCTGAATGACTTCCTGTGGTTGACTTTACCCCTCCCCTGTAAGTGAAGCGGAGGGGTAGCTGTGTCTTCCCCACAGGGCTGTGGTAGGAACTGAAGGAGAGGCTAGCTGTGGAAGTGCCTGGTGTGCGCATGTGCTCACTGAATGCCGGCCCGTTAACCTGCCTGAGGGCCCTGCTGTTTAAACTGAACGTTGGAGTGTGCATTCTGGAAGTGCAAGTGCGCATATGGGCTCAGTGAGAGCGAGTGTTTGGAAATCTTTCCTGTGAGCCATGGTTGTGGTGGCCTTCAGACAGAAGCATTCCCACATCTCAGAACTGTTTCAAACGACACCTTTTGTGTTCTTAGCAGGAAGAGCACTGGTATTTCTCGGATTGCTTCAGGCGCCCCGATTCCTTTGCACACTTTGAACAGTATGGCAGCCAGGGTGGGCTAGGTTTTGCAGCGCTAACAAAGAGTTCCCCAGTCGGCGTGGTTTTGCATGGCCAATGTATTCCTCAGTCACACTGCATGTCCAGTGCAGGTTGGTGGTGCTGGGAAGGGCGACGCTTGGCTCGTTGTGGTCACAGAAGTATCGTCTGACCCCAGCCCACGCAGTTTCCAGAGCAGGAAGCCAGACTGCAGCACGTTGCCCACTCACTCTTGAAGCTCCTGCTGCGAAACGATGCATTGTTTCTGGTCACATTTCAGTGGCCAGAGCAAGTCCCTTCATGCAGTAGTTGTCTGTTGCTGTGTAACAAATTACCTCAAACGTTGTGGCCTAGAATAGACAGTTATCTCACAGTCTGTTTCTGTGGGTCTGGGGTCCGTCCGGGAGCAGCTTCACTGGTGGTTCCGGCTCAGCGTCCCGCGTGAAGCTGCAGTCAGGGTGCCGACCTGGTCTGCAGTCCCCTCACAGCTCACCCAGGGGAAGGTCTGCTTTCAGGCTCACTCCCGTGGGTCTCTCCACAGAGCCCCCTGCCCTGCAGCGAGGAACCCACGAGAGAATGAGGGAGAGCCCCTGAGACATGAGTCTTGGCCTTATAACCCACTCTCAGAAGTGACATGTCATTGCTTCCGCTGCATCCTGTGTGTGAGACACAGGGTATTTGTTTCTGTCTGTCCTCAGGACAAGGGATTATCATAGACGGGTGTGAATACCAAGGGGTGGGGATCCTTGGAGATTACCTTAGTCACTGCTTGCCACAGGGGGTCCCGTCTCTACCCGAAGCCCAAAAGAGAACGTTATTCCTGTGCAGTTAAGTGAGCACAGAAGCCACGTTTCCTTTCTCCCTGAAAACGGTGCGAGGGAAGTAATTCCGGCTTCTCCTCGTTGCCGATTTGTCTTCGGGATCAATAAGAACTCCCAGTCCCCGCGTTCTCCATCCATCATCTCCCGACAGTGCTAAATTACTAATTCATCCCAAAGAAATAATGCGGCTTTAAATCCAATCAAGTCACTTTGTGATTCACTCCATTAATCCCACTGATATATTTACTTGTAGTTAATGATGTTACAAATTTCCAAGTGGGGGAAAAAGGAATACTCAGACGCAGGCTTATTTATTTACTCTTTTGAAGTGCTGTCCTGTTCGGGGGGTGGCCGGACGCTGCCGTCCTGAGGGAGCTGGTTGGCCCTTTGCGGCCTGTTGGGGCGGCAAAAGGTCAGAGAAGCAACCATGCAGCGAGTCAGCTGCCGTCTGAACGTCTGTGGACGAGAAAAGCCTGCTCCCCTGCAGGCCCCACGAGACACAGGGACAGCAGACGGGGTCGGCAAGGGCACGCGCCCAGTGTGACAGGGAAGCCACCTGGAAGGGAAGCCGTGGGGCCCGGCAGCGTGCCTGCCCTTGGCATGTGCGTCGTGGCCCTCTGGGATCAAGGCCTGGGGGTAAACTGAGCCTGAACCAGAAAGAACCCCAGGCATTGTTCTTTTCCAACATTACGCAAATGAGGAAACTGAGGCTGAGAGAGGGGCAGGGGTGTCCCTGACCCAAGGGGTGCATTTATATAAACCGGTGTCCTGAGTCAGCGTGAGGGCGTTCCCACTTCAAGAGTGCGCTCACCGAGCGCCCTCCTGCAGTGACCCGGGGGCAGACAAACGGCGTCAGGGGCTCAGCGTGTCCCCTCCCCGTCCCCTCGGCGTGCCGTGCCTTCGCCCAGGCTGTCCTCACCCCACTCCACCCATCGCCTCTCGTGCTTCGAGGCCCAGAGTGAAGCTGCCGCCTCCGTGGGTCTCGGCCTCTCGGCAGTTTGGAGCCCCCGTGAGTAAGGAAGGCGGGCACATTCCGTCCCGTGTCGCTGACAGCGGCCTTCCCCTAACAAGTTAGTAGAGGGCTCCGGCCTGAGAGTCTCAGGGACACGAGGGTGCCTTGTGAGTCACTCACTTGTCTTTGTCTGCGTCCCCTCTCAAGGCCACACCGCGCTGGTGCTGCTTCTCACCAGCAGAGGGCAGAAGAACACAATGTTTTTCTATTAGGGAGCCAGCCGCAGAATTCTGGAGTCCCCAGCAATTTTTATTTTTCTAATCCTGTGACTGAAACTTGTTCTGTCTGTGAATGGATTGGGGCTGTGTTTTAAGGAGGGGGTCCTTAGTTTTTTAGGGATGATCTTCGACTGCCTTTTCCTCTCCAGCTAAGACAGAGCCCCTTGTTAGGGCTGTCCAGTCTGTGGGGGCGTGTCCTGAAGCATGACTACGCAGGGGCCATGCACACAGCCACTTGCTTCTGAAATTTCATCTGGGAGCCAGGCGGGGGACCTGGGAAGGCAATTGAGGGGGGCAGGCCAGGCAGGTCCCTGGAGGGCCCCCATCATGGGGCAGTGAAGGAGAGAATACGCCTTTTCTAATGCAGCCTGGCAGTGGCTAAAGACACAGGGTTGAAAGGGAGAGACCCGTGAGGAGGCCTGGGAGTGAGGTCTGTGAGTAGGTGAACTGGGGTTCAGTGGAGACGGGGGGCTGCAGGGCGGCCCACAGTGGGGCAGAGAGGCCCCAGGGACAGCCGAGACACAGGGGTTCGGCCACTGCCCATCTCATCTGTGTTGGATCTTGGTGTGGTGCCCTCGGCCCCCCTTTTTCAGGAGAACAGACACCTCCTCTGATGGTGGGGAAGGAACGACGTGTCCTTCAGAAGTTCCTGTGCAGAAGAGCTTTGTAAAAGGGGGCAGTTGAGAATAGAACCTAGAAAAAAGGACTTGGTTGCAGGGTGCACCCCAAAGGATCGATCAAACCGACCTTAACACTGGGCTCATCAGAAGCAGGAGATGGATAGCAGCCGCCCAAAGGGACTCCTTACGGGAGCTGCACGTACCCTGCCTTGTCGGAACTCAGGAGCTCCCACTGGGACTCTTATCCCACTTACCAGACGAGGCGTCCTCAGCAGCGATGCGCTCTCAGTGCTGACCTCCATCTGAATCCCAGCTGCACCCCTCACGCGCTGTGCGATTTGGGGGACACGGCTCTGCGCGTGGATGATGTGAGTTCCTCGTGCAAAGCACTCGGCCTGTGCCCGGCGTATCGTAAGCACGCAGTGAAGTCCCGTGTGATGCAGAGCTTGAGAGGTTAACTCATTTCCATAACTAGTAGGATTCAGACCCCAGGCCCGGCTGGCCCCAGACTGAGCAGCGGGTTTCCCCAAAGCCTCTCCAGCAGTTCAGGCCGGAGACTTCCCTGTCCTCGGACGAAGGTCTTGCTGAGGTGACCCAAGCTCACCAGCCCGTCCATGCAGACTTGTCCTAAGGCGTGCGCCAGCCTGACCCACAACAACTATGGGGTGTGTGCAGCCCTCTGTTTACTTCACAGAAAAGGCCGACTAGCAGAGACCCCTGCGTGGCCGCTCTGGGGCTGGCCGCTGTCCCCAGCTCCCTCCCTGTCGGACTGACCGCCCGATGGCTGGGGTCTGTGTGTCCCACGCTGCCCTCCACCCTCAGCCCCGCCCGTCTCTACCTTCCTAATTAGGTCTGTAACTTAACGATACTCTTGGAATTCTTGGGTCAGCAAAAGTTTCACAAACTAGGTTAGACAAATAGGTAAATGGACTGAAAAAAAAATCTAGAAAGTACCCAGAGAGCCATCGTATGGCTTACTCATCAGTATGGTCCAGGAATAAGAAGTTAATGTCCCCAATTTGCTGTGATCTGCCCTTCTCGCCACCTCGGGTATCCTCATGGGTTGGTCGATTGGTTGGTTTCAAGCTGATTCGACTGTGTTTCCAGTGATTTTTCTTCCGGACACGTAAGAGTAATTTGTGTTCAGAAGCAGGAGGAAATCTCAGTCCCCTAGGTTTACATGACCTTCAACAGAGGGAGCACACAGCAGCCAGAAGTTTGCTCAGCTTGCCCAACACAATCACAAAAGCCCTCTGAATGTCAGAGTCCAGGCCGTGGGAGGGTTAGAAAAATGGGTGGTGTGAAGCCGGAACCCTCCTAGGCCTGCAGACGCCGACGCAAAGGTAGTCCCACGCTGAGCCAGCCTCCTGACAGGCAGCCGTTCCGTCGTGGTGACGCAGTGTGGGGCTGCCCTCCCCCCACTTCGGTCCCCGTTCCAGCATCTTCCCTCTGCCCGCAGTGCCGTGAGGGTGCCATTCCCTGGATACTGTCCCCACCCATTCTTTCTGAGTCTTTCTCTATCTGTGGCTGTAGTTCCGTTGGCACTTTGACACATCTAAGCAAACGAGACAGATCGGCGCCTCTCAGTTTCGTTCTGCGCATCTGCCTGATGCCGAGAGGCTGCAAGCAACTTTTTAAGATCAAGATGCTAACTGGAACCAGATTGAAAGAGAAGTAAAAGGTTTTCACGCCTTGCCCAGACTGCATCTCAAACAGGACTTTTGCTCTTCCAAGCCTGCCCAAGAGCACTATTCTTAAAGAGCATGGTTTTCGTTGGCTAAGCCTTTCGTATTAGTCAGGGTAGGCTAGATTCTGCTGTGGTAACAAACACCCTCAGCAGCCTAGCAACTCAGAATACAAAAGGTTTATTTCTTGCTGTGCAATATACCCAACACAGGTCCGCAGGGACACTTTGTCTGCTTCAGCCTTTCGGACACCGCCTTAGTTAGGAGGATTCCGTGTGCTCCCGAGATCAGGCAGAGGGGCAGGGCATGGCGGTGACGCACCAGCTGGCGTGCACTCGCCTCGTCACAGGAGGGACGTGACACATTGTATTGGGGGAAACTATGGTGTACAGCCACACCTAGGAGATGTAGTCCTCCTTGTTTTCCGAAGAGAAGACCCAAACGCAGATCTCAGCAGCATCTGCCACACCATTGTCTGGCAGCTGTCACGGACAACTCTGCCTCAACATCAAGAATGCCAGAACAGTTACCTGCTGAACAGGTGGAGAGAGTTTCACTCTACCAGCCAAAACGCCTCCTAAAAAGACCATTCGTTGCAGAGACAGGGAGAGAAAGGAGAGGTAGTAGAACCGATTTCTCAGACCAGGTTCAAGCATCAGTTGTCTCCTTGGGAAGCACCAGGCTCGGCGCGCAGCCCCACTCCCCAAGCCCGTCCTGTCCTGCAGGCGGCATGCGCCCACACCGCCTGGTGTCTTCTCGGCATCTGTTTTCTCTCCCTGCCGCAGAGCTCTAGGTGTTTGGAGTGCAGGGGAAGTCAGTACCTCCCAAAGTGCTCAGCTGTGATTTTCCTGC
>PVJI01013687.1:0-46737 GCA_004026765.1 Micronycteris hirsuta
TTTTGAACTTGAGAGGAACATTAAAATACTTTTTTTGGTGTAAAGATGTCCCAAATATTGCATGAGACACATACTAAAAATTATTCATTGACTATCTGAAATTTATGTATTCTTATTAAATATTTAATACACAAGAATGTGTTACTATTATGATCTTTAGAGTATCAAAATTTTAAGACAAATGAACAGGAAGGAACTTTTAAGTAATCCTTAAACCCAAATATAAAAGTACAACTGGAAAATCTATGCCCAAATACAAAAAAATCTATCCCCAACCAAGCTTCCACGGAGGTAACCACTCTCTGAGGTAACCCTCAGTAACTTCCTGGATATAGCCCTCTTCCTCCTACTGTTAGGCATGTGTGCACAATCTGCACTAGTTTGCTAGGGCTGCTGTAAAAAAGTTCTACAGATTGGGTGACTTAAACAAAAGAAATTTATTCTTTCACAATTCTGGCAGCTAGAAATTCAAGATCAAGGTGCCACCAGTGCCATACTCTCTCTCTGCAGGCTATAGGAGAGGATCCTTCCTTGCCTCTTCCAGCTTCTGATAGCCTCAGACATTTCTTGGCTGTGGCAGCATAACTGCTATCTCTGACTCATCTTCATGTCCAGTTCTTCCCGTGTGTCTGTGTCCAAATTTCCCTCTTCTGAAAGGACTCATCATTGGATTAGGGCCTACCCTAATACAGTATATCCTCATTTTAGCTTGATGACATCTGAAAAAATCCTATTTCCAAATAAGGTTACATTAGGTACCAGGGATTAAGATTTCAACATATCTTTTTGGGGGACATAATTCAAGCCATAAGACTTAGCCTTAAGAACTCCAAACCATTCTGGGTTGTTGATTAACACAAAAATGCTTTATGACATACATATACTAAAGTATACAACTACTAAATGTACAGTTCAATGACCTCTTATATATGTGTATATACCTGAAACAATTCCCTAGATTAAATTATAGAACTTTTCTAGCACTTCAAAAGGTAATGGTGAGTTCCATCTCTGTCATTAACTGCAGTGTTTTGGAATCCTCAAGACACATTTGCAAGTTGGGGGTTCTCTCAGACAACACTCCGTTACGATAATTCACTAGGATGTTGAGAAATCACTGAAAGTTGTTATACTTATGGTTATGGTTTATTACAGCAAAAGGCTACAGATTAAAATCAGCTCACAGGCAGAGTCTGGGAGAGCTCCATGCTTTGTGCTTCCCAGTGGTGTAGAGGACACTGCTAACTTCTCCCAGCAACATTGTGTAACAATATGCACCAAGTTTTGCAAAACAGAGAAGCTCACCTGAACCCTGGTGTCCAGAGAATTTCTATAGGGGACTGGTCATGTAGCTATGATTAACCACCTGCATGGCTGCCCTTAGGCCTCAGTCCCACTAAAGGTCAATCTGATATCGTGTACCCCAAGCTATCACATGGTTAGACTATTCAGTGTAGTTTAACCGAAGGCCTCCAGGTAAACAAGGTCACTCTTAGTAGGAAGGACATTCTAAGAGTGGAGCGATCTCCAGGAGCAAGGGCAAAGTTCAGAGCTGCCTTTGGGTTAGGTTAATTCTTTACTACACATTACCTTCCCAAAAGAAACAACTATTCTGACCTCTGTTTTCATAAATTGGTTTTGCCTGTTTTTGAACTTCTACATGGAATAATGCAATAATTATTCTTTCTGTCTGGCTTCTTTTGCTTTACATGATGTCTCTGAGATTTGTCCTTTTCAATCATGTATAGTATTCTATTACATGAATATACTGTGAATTTCTAATCCTGATAAACATTTCATTATTGGTAATATAGATTGTTTCCAGTTTAAAACTATCTTAAATGAGAATGCTATGAACATTCTCATTGCCATGTGGCAGATAAAAAACACTTACTTCTGCTGGACAAATACCCAGGAATAGATTTGCTGGATCACAGACAGACTTATATTCAGCTTTAATAGATATTGCTAGTTGTCCAAAGTAGGCATATTTTCTCCTCCCTACCTGGTTTCTCTTTCTCAGTTGCTTTAACTGTTTGTTCTCATCTTAACAATTCTAAATGTTGTGTGTGCAGGGCTCAGTTCTTGAATCATGTTTCTTTTCCATCTATACTCACTCTCTTGGTGGTTTTTATTCCATCTTATGGCTTTAAATATGACTATGGACTAAATCATACCCCTGGCCCCCAATTCATATGGTGAAGCCCTAACCCCCAACTGTGACTGTATTTGGAGACTGGACTTTTAGGAAGCAACTAAAGTTAATTGAGCTCATAGGTTTGTATCCTGATTTTGGTGTCATTGGTGGTCTTTCTCTCCACATGCAAGGCCCTAAAAAAAAGTCTAAGTTAGCACAGAGAGAAGGTGGCCATCTGCAAGCCAGGGAGACAGCTCTCACCAGAGGCTTGTCATGCAGGCACACTAATCTTGCACTTCTAGCCTCCAAAACAGTGAGACAATAAATGTCTGCTGTTTAAGCCACCAGTCTGTAGTATTTTGTTATGGTAGCCTGAGCCAACTAAGACAAATACCATTCGTACATTCTTTTCCAAATTTATATTTCAAGCTCAGACTTCTCATTTAATTCAGTCTCATAAGTTAAAATGCCTACTTGACATCTTTGCTTGGATAACTACTAGACATCTCAAAGTCAATGCATAAAACCAAGCACATGATCCTTCACCAAACTGCTTCTCCCTTCAGCTTCCTCTTCTCAGATAATGCCTCACCTTCTTTTCCCAGTTGGCAAAATACCAGGAGTTTTCTTTTACTCCTGCCTTCTTCCACAACCTGCCCACCTTATCAGCAAATCCTATTGGCTGTCCCTGCAAAATATATTTTTAAAATGGACCAGTTCTCACTCTGACCACTGCGTTAATAGATATCTTTCATCTGGATCCTGGTAACTACCTCCAGCTCTGCCCCTATGCCTACTCTACACAGTCTTCTCTACACAGAAAACAGAGTGAACGTATTAAAATGTTTGTCAGGTCATAAAAAGATCAAAACCTTCCAATGGCTTCCCATTTCATTCAGAGTAAAAGGCAAAGACTTTCCTGTGGTTTACAAAGCCTCAGATGGATGGTCTGACCCCTGCCTCCCTCTCTGACCCCCCATCTCCTGCTACTTTTTTTCTCATCCACCCCAGTCTAGCTACATAATCTCTGTGTTTTTATCTCATTCTTCAGTCTCATTTTTTGTATATATTTATATGTGCTCTTTTTTCCCTAATAAGGTTTATAATAAATTAATCTCTGTTATTCGTCTTTTCAAAGTAATAGTTTGGATTTAGTGATTGCTGCTTTTTTTATCTTTCTCTTCCTACTCTGGTTTGTTTTCCACTCCATTAGCCTCAATATTTACTAATGCTTTCCTCCTTATTTATTTTGGTTTATGTTGTTGCTCTTGTTTTAGTTTCTTAATGTGATAATTAAATTATTTTATACTTCATCTTTCTTCTTTGCTGTCTTATTCAGCAATGAAATAACTGTGACATATTTTACTTTGCTCTGCTCTGCTTTTGGTGTTTCCTACAGATTTTGTATAATGCATTTTTTTAATCACTTAGAAGATAATTTGTAATTTCATACTTGATATTTTGTAGAGTAGGGAAAAAAACCTCTTCCTCTAACCTCTTAGGTTTAGTTCCTAGGGCCAGCAAATCAAATTGATCAAAGACATATTAACAGGATTTTTAAAAAACAGATCTAATTACCCACCTATGCATAACAAAAAGCTGCAGATTAAAATCAGCCAGAGGAAGAAGCACATGGGCAGAGTCCAGGAGAGTTCCATGCTTTGTGTTCCATGCCTGTTCACAAACAAATGTGACCCAGAAAAGCAGTTAGAATTCAGGGCTTACATACCATCTTAATGAAGGGTGATGAAGTGTGGAGAAGAGGCTAGAGAAAGGAAAAGGGATTTTGGAATTTGGGGGGTAAGTTATAGGAAGGAGACAAGAAAATCTATAGTAAATAGGGTTGTTTAGTAATGTTTGTTATGCAAATAAGAGTCATCTCTGATCATAAGAGCTGCTGCTTGTCTCAGGAGTAGTTCTCTTCCTACTACAAGACAGGAGACACCTTTACAGCCAGAAATTTGTAATTCATTTACCTTACATTTACTTACATTTTAATATACACATTACATTATATGACTTACATTAACATGTATTTACAAAAGGAAATTTATACCCTGGAATTAGAGCAAAAAAATGGAGGGCAGAGAGCTATTTGTCTTCAGCTCAAAAAAGTCCTCAGGCCAAAGTGGCATATTTTGGAATGACTGCCCTGATCCCCTTCATATTCTTATAATTATTGAGGAGTGTATCTATTTTCCTAAGATTTTATTTATTTATTTTTAGAGAGAGGGGGAGGGAGGAAGAAAGAGAGGGAGAGAAACATTGATGTGAGAGAGAAACCTTGATTGGTTGCCTTTTGTCCCAAATGGGGACCAAACCTGCAACCTAGGCATGTGCCTGGACTGGGAATCGAACCAGTGACCTTTCACTTTTTGAGATGATGCCCAACCAACTGAGTCACAATGGTCAGGGTGAGGAGTGCATTTCTTAATTTCCAAGTAATTAACATTTTTCTGTTTACTTTTGTAAAATTATTTTTAATATATTGAAATAAAGTTAGAAAAATAAGGCTACCACTTTTTAAAATTTGTTCAGTATTCTTTGTTTGCCAAAGGCTTGATGAATTTTTTTAATTTTTAGTTTTTATTTTTTAAAGATTTTATTTATTTATTTTTAGAAAGAGGGGAAGGGAGGGAGAAAGAGAGGGAGAGAAACAGCAATGTGTGGTTGCCTCTCACATGGCCCTCACTGGGGACCCAGCCTGCAACCCAGGCATGTACCACGACAGGGAATGGAACTGGGACCGCTTGGTTCCCAGCCTGTGCTCAATCCACTGAGCTACACCAACCAGGCAGGCTTGATGAATTTTTGTAAATGATCCATAGACATAAAAATTTATATATGAGAAATATCTCTCTATATGTCTATTAAGTTGTAAATAAATTATATTATTTACTTTCAGTACATTATTAACTTATTTTTTATCTATTAGTAGTGTTTTTAATGGTTTTCTCTTTTAAAAATATTTGTTTATTTTTACAGAGAGGGAAAGGGAGGGAGAAGAAGAGGAAGAGAAACGTCAATGCTAGAAGGAAACATCAATCGGTTGCCTCTTGTACATCCCTCAGTCAGGGACCAAACCCCCTACCTAAGCATGTGCTCTGACCGGCAATCAAACCAGTGACATTTTGCTTGGCAGGATGATGCCCAACCAACTGAGCTACACCAGTCAGGGCTAATACTGTTTTCTTTATGTATTCAGTTCCTAAGTTGTTTAGTACATACAGGTTTATAGCTACTATATCATCCTCATTAATTGTGTCTTTTATTATTACATAATAGCCCTCTATCTACATTGATGCTTTTTACCATAATTTTTTTTACTAATTCTGCTTTGTTTGCTTGTAGTTGTTAGTATATCTTTGTTCCTTTAAAATCAACCTTTATCTATCACTTTGTTTGACCAGCATTTATTATCATCATAGACTTGGGTTTTCTTATTTATCCAATTTGATTCTCTGTCTCTCTTTGGGAGAATTCAGTCTGCTTCTTCATTTTTTTCCAGATTTGATTAAGTTGCTATTTCTTTCTTTTTTCATTTTTAATTGGTGAGTTCTGGTGTGCTTTTAATTTTCTACTCTTTATTACTATCTGCATTGTTTTCTGCTACTATACAAAAAAAAAGATAACTATTTTTACCTCTAAAATTTAACTTTTCCCACAGCTTTACTCTTTGCCAAAGGAACATGTTTGAGTCACTGTTTTCCAACCAGTGAGCTCTAACTCACTAATGGGTTGTAATATTAATTCAGTGAATTATGATCACTTTAAAAAGAAAAAATATATAATATAAAACATATAAAAATATAAAACTATATTAGAGAACATTAAACATAGTAAGAAATATTGTTTCAAAAAACCACTTTTGATTGTGTGTACATGTGCGCATCTGTGTACTGGATCATGATAGAAAATGCATTTCTTAATATGCATCCCATTCAAAGGAAGTTTGGAATCCAATGGTTTAAATGCTTTTGTGTTACTTGTAAAGTAAGAATGGATCAAGTGCTGAGACCTAGTCTGTTCAGTGAAATTTATGAGCATAGAATGATTTTTTCTGTGAAAACTTGTTTTCACATTAAAAATCAGTTGAATGCTGAAAGAAATTTAGAGCATCGATGCTCAAACTTGACTGTACCTAAGAATCACTTGAAAAGCTTATTAAAGCACAGATTTTGGGGCCTCGCCCACAGATTCTGATTAGGAGTTCTGGTTTGAGGCCCATGAATTTGCATTTCTCTTATTTTTAATTTTTATTTTTTATTTAAGATGATTTTTAAAAATTTATTTATTTTTAAGTATATTTTATTGATTATGCTATTATAGCCATCCCCCCCCTTTTTTTTTTGTTCCTTAATCCCCCTCTGCTCTGTACCTCCCCTCCCACCAGCATTCTCCTCTGTTAGTTCATGTCCACAGTCACACATAAATTCTTTGGCTTCTCTATTTCCTATACCATTCTTTACCTCCTCTGTCTATTTTGTACATCCCAATTATGCTTCTAATTCTCTGTACCTTTTCTCCCTCCCCCACCCTACTGATAATCCTCCATGTGATGTTCATTTCTGTGATTCTGTTCCTGTTCTGATTATTCACTTATTTTGTTTTTGTTTTTAGTTTGAGTTTTTGATAGTTGTGAGTTTGTTGTCATGTTACTATTCACAGTTTTTATCTTCTTATTTTTCTAAGATAATTTCCTTTAAATTTCATATAATAAGGGTTTGGTAATGATGAACTCCTTTAATTTGACCTTATCTGGGAAGCACTTTATCTGCCCTTCCATTCTAAATGATAGCTTTGCTGGATAGAATAATCTTGGATGTAGGTCCTTGCCTTTCGTGACTTTGAATACTTCTTTCCAGCCCCTTCTTGCCTGTAAGGTTTCTTTTGAGAAATTAGCTGATAGTCTTATGGGCACTCCTTTGTAGGTAACTGTCTCCTTTTCTCTTGCTGCTTGTAAGGTTCTCTCCTTCTCTTTAATCTTGGGTAATGTAATTATGATGTGCCGTGGTGTGTGCTTCCTTGGGTCCAACTTCTGTGGGACTCTCTGAGCTTCCTGGACTTCATGGAAGTCTATTTCCTTCACCACATTGGGGAAGTTTTCCATCGTTATTTTTCCAAATAAGTTTTCAAATTCTTGCTCTTTCTCTTGTCCTTCTGGCACCCCTATGATTCGGATGTTGGAATGCTTAAAATTGTCCTGGGGGTTCTTAAGCCTTTCCTCATTTTTTTTTATTCTTGTTTCTTCATTCTGTTCAGGTTGAATGTTTATTTCTTCCTTCTGTTTCAAATCATTGATATGAGTGCCAGTTTCCATGCCTTCACTATTGGTTCCCTGTATATTTTTCTTTATTTCACTTTGCATAGCCTTCAATTCATTTCTTATTTTGCATCCATACTCAATAATTTCTCTGAGCAACCTGATTACCAGTGTTTTGAACTCTATCTGATAGGTTGTCTATCTCCTCATTGCTTAGTTTTTTTTCCTGAACTTTTGGTCTGTTTTTTCATCTGGGCCATATTTCTTTGTCTCAGTGCACCTGTTACATTGTATTAGGTGGAGCCTTAAATATATGCCAGGGTAGGGCAACCCACTTTGCTGCATTGTGGCACTGCTACCCACAAGCAAATTGGGCCGTTTTGGTGCTGATTCCAAGGTGGTTGGGTTTGTGTATGTTCTAGGACCCCATGGGTCTCTCTAATGAACTCTCCTGTGAAGCTAGGAGTTTCTCCCACTACCGCAACCTCCACAGGTTTTTACAACCAGAGGTTTTGAGGCTTTAGTTTCCCACGCTGGAACCCTGGGTTGTATGGTCTGTCTTGAGCTGAGTTATTCCTCCCTGCTTATCTGCAGGTGAATGTGGGACCGCCTGGGCCACCAAGCTGCCACCTCACCCACCAGGTCCGTTGCATTGCTACACATCCTCTCCACCCAGGCTGCCCATCTCTGGCCCTCCTACCAGTCTAGATGAATGTCTCTTCTTTAACTCCTTGGTTGTCAGTCTTCCATACAGTTCTATTTTATGGCACTTCTGGTGTTTTTTTGTTTTATAAATTTGTAGTGCTTCTTTGGTTGTGTGAGGAAGCAAAGCATATCTACCCATGTCTCCATCTTGGCTCGAATTTGCATGTTCAATAAGTTCCCAGGTAATGCTGATTTGCTGCTGGTATGAGAGCTAGATTTTGGACTTCATGGAAGTCTATTTCCTTCACCACATTTCCTTACAGCAGTGATTCTCACACTTGAGCATGCATCAGAATCACCTACACAGTTTGTTAAAGCAGTGCCATATCCCACTCCCAGTTTCTGCTTCAGTAGGGCCAGGGTGAGGCCTAAGAATTAACATTTACAACAAGTTCCTAGGTGGTGCTGGTGCTGCTGGTCCTGGAACCAGTTTTTAAAAAAATGTTAATTTAGAGGAAGGAGAGGTGAGCTTTGATGGAGGGCATAAAGAATGGTAAGGGAATAAGTTTGGAGCTGAGAGAGGACCTGCCTACTCACTTGAGGTCTCTGGGAAGCCTGGGACATAAACCAGGCTATCAAGGGCTTGGTAGACTTTCTCCACAATAAGGAAAGTAAATAAAATATAAACAACCCACAGGCTACCTGCTCAACAACAGCAGCCAGTCCATATGCCACTCAGGCAAGAAAGAGATATAAGTGAATGCTACTGGCTATTGGTTTTAAAGGAAGGTGGAGGTAGAATTTGTCAGCAAGATTTCCCTCTCTCTGGGATGTCCCACTACCACCCTCAAAATGCCCCAAAGATATTCAGATAGATATATTGGAATTCGAAGTGTGGTTGGTCTCAATAAAGGAAATAAGCTAAAAGGGGAAGGGATTTCTCACAGTTTAAGAAGAGATAACTCTGTGTTTGTATGTGTCTGTGTTGGGGGATGGGGATTTGCTGAGAGCTAGTGCCTCCCTGAGAAGCCAGGCTAGGTCACTGGGAGGGGCAAGACTTTAAGAAACAAGGCTGCCTGGTTCCAGGCCCCAGCAGAATTGTCACAGTAGCAGAATAGCCTTGGGGCCTAAAGCGAGCCTTGCAGACTGAGAACAGAGTCATTTCTAGTAATCTCTCTGAGCTAATGACCATGAAGAGATGGGGCCTCTTACATTTGTAAAGGAATATTGCCATTTGCAAGAGCACTTGCTGTACTTAATGTTGTGTTTCCCCACTACTGGTACTAATCAGTTAAAGTTGATAAATGGTCCTGGAATTTGAATGACGGCCCTTGTAGGATAGGACCTCACTACCAACAGTTGATAGTAGGACTTGTTTTAGACACCTGGGTGCAGACTTGTGGGATTACTCAGTATTGTCCAGAGTGCTAGTTTTCAGATTTACCCATCATAATTATCTCTCCAGTCCTTAAAACATTCAACCTTTCTTTCTCAGGGGACAATTCAGTGAATTTCTTCACTGGTGGTTGTTCCCGTGCCTGGCAAGCTAATAGACTCAGCTTTGTAATCCCTCCATATCTATTAGTTTTTATTTTCTTCTTTGATAAGATGGAGATTATACCAAACTTGCTCTGACAAGCCTTACTCTCTGGGACCAGTATTGCTGGACTTCTGAACCAAAATGTGCACTTTTAGAGCCCTTTTGTGGTCAGGTTTGGTTTTGTGGGTCCCCCTCTGTGGATGAGTCTTCCATGCTGACTGAGCTCTGATTGCTCTACCTGAGCCTTTCCTGTGAGGCAGGATAGCAAGAAGCTAGAATAGTTTGGCAAATGGAATGGGGAAACTAAGATAGATATCTGATTCAAACTGGCCTCATCTTGCACCCTGACTTACCAACCTCCTTGTCCCTTGCACAACCACTCCCTTAAGCATTAAACTCTCAGAACAATGAGGTTCTGATCACCATAAAATAATCTAAGGAACAAAGCCTTAGGGTCTATTGACCACAGAGACAGTTTTTGTCAAAATAGAGATAACATTTAGGCTTTAGTCGTGTTTCAGCTCCAGGCCAATAAAAGTAGCAAAACCAGATGAAGCAATGCCATGGCTGACATCAGGACCAAATTCAATGACCAGTGACCCCCTTCCCCAATGCTGACCAATCAGAAGAGACCACAACCCTGACCCTACATGCTCATTTTGAGTAATGAGCATATTAAAGGACACACCTGAAAATCTGATGAATATTCTATTGAGATCTTCCCCTGAGACCTCCCCTAAAATTTCTGCCTTTAGAAAAACAGATAAAAACCCTTAAGACAAAGGACCCAGAGTACATACACACACACTCTAGACATACCTGCACTTTCTTTCTTTAGGTGTATGCCTTTGCTTGCTTTCTCCTAAGCTCTAAAGGTCCCCATGACACTCACAACCAGGGAAGGAGTGAGCAGCAGCAGTTTGTCCCAGGCTAACCCCCCAAACATGTCTTCAAGGGTCCTTCTTTTCCCACTGTAACTTGTTTCCTAAGTCTACACAGCCCAGCTGGCTCATTTCTTCTGCCTCTGTGACTTTCTTTCTAAAATGCTAAATAAACTTCTTCTTGTGCTGGAGTTCTTAACTCTGAATTCTTTCTTTGCTGAACTGAAAACTGAGAGCTGACAATGCAATACTGGTGACACCTGGAATATTTGTCTCAGTTACCATATCTTGTGACTTTTAAATAACTGCAAGCAGGCTCCTGTGAGACTATCTTCACTCTCAAATGTTGTCAGCTGAGCTCTCCGTTTAGGTTTGTTGTCTATGATTTTTCAGGAGAGGAGTAAAAATCACAGCCTTTTTCCGATCTTGCTTAAGTCTGCCTGTCTGCTGTAGAAGTAATCATTTCTTCTGTCCTGTGTTAAAGTGAGGACTGTTACGCTTGGAAGTCTTAACACCCCTACATCATAGGGAAGTATGTCAGTCCTATGACGGCAGCCTTTTGGGTGGATTGTACAGTCTGTCATTATGTGTGCACATCAGGATCATTGTGTCTGGGTAGTTAGCTAGAATATTTAGGAGAAATTTCATGAATCAGGCTACCAAGTTTCTTTCTATTTTTCTTGACTTTTAAAAATTATCTTACTGTTGTTCAAGTACAGTTGTCTGCATTTACCCCCCACCACTCTCCCCCACCCCAGCTATTCCCACCTCCCTCCCCTGCTTCCACCCCCGCTTAGTTTTGTCTATGTGTCCTTTATAGTTATTCCTAAAAAACCTTCCCCCAGAGGGGAGGGGACAAGTGGGAGAAGGGTTTTCAGGAATCAAGGTAGAGGACACATGGACAGAACTAAGGGGGAGCAGGGAGGCTGGGGAGGGGGGTGGGGTTGCAGGGGGAGGGAGGAGGGGAACGGAGAGGATGCAAATAACTGTAATTGAACAACAATAAAGTAATTATTTAAAAAAAAAAGAAAAAAAAAACCTTCCCCCTTTCCCCGCTTTTATCCCCTCCTACCTCCCTTCTGGTTGCTGTCAGATTGTTCTTTTTTTTTAAAATAATTACTTTATTATTGTTCAATTACAGTTATCTGCACCCTCTCCCCTCCCCTCCCCCTCTCCCTCCAACCCCACCTCTCTCCCCCACCTCCTTCCTCCCCCTTGGCTCTGTCCATATGTCCTCCATAGTGGCTCCTGTAAAACCCTTCTCCCCATTGACCCCTCTCCCCTCCCCTCTGGCTATTGTTAGATTGTTCTTAATTTCAATGTCTCTGGTTATATTTTACTTGCTTGTTCATTTTTGTTAATTACATAAGTTCATATGGTATTTGTCCCTCACCGCCTGGCTTATTTCACTGAGCATCATGCTCTCCAGATCTATCATGCTGCTGTGAAGAGTAGAAGCTCCTTCTTTCTTTCTGCTGCATAGTATTCCATTGTGTAAATGTACCATGGTTTTTTGATCCATTCAATTACTGATGGGCACTTAGGTTGTTTCCAGCTCTCTGCTATTGTAAATTGTGCTGCTATGAATACTGGGGTGCAAAGGTTCTTATGGATTGGTGTTTCAGGGTTCTTAGGAAATAATCTCAGCAGTGGAATTGCCAGGTCAAAAGGCAGTATCATTTTTAGTTTTCTGAGGAAATTCCATACTGTTTTCCACAGTGGCTTCACCAGTCTGCATTCCCACCTGTGTGCACTAGTGTTCCCTTTTCTCCATATCCTCTCCAACACTTGTTGTCTGTTGCTTTGTTGATGATGGCCATTCTGACTGGTGTGAAGTGCTATCTCATTGTGGTTTTAATTTGCATCTCTCTGATGGCTAGTGATGCTGAGCATCTTTTCATATGTCTCTGGACCCTCTGTATGTCCTCCTTGGAGAAATGTCTGTTCAGGTCTTTTGCCCATATTTTAATTGGGTCATTTATCTTCCCAGAGTGGAGTTGTGTGGGTTCTTTATATATTTTGGAGCTCAAACTCTTGTCAGAGGTATCATTCACAAATATGTTTTCCTGTACACTTGGTTCTCTATTCAGTTTAATACTATTTTCTTTAGCCATGCAGAAGTTTTTTATATTAATGAGGTCCCATTTGTTTATTCTTTCCTTTATGTCCTTTGCTCTAGGGGACATACCAGCAAAAATATTACTGCATAGAATATCTTAGATTTTTCTGCCTATGTTTCCCTCTAGGACTTTATGGTGTCATGACTTATATTTAAATCTTTTATCCACCTTGAATTTATTTTTGTGTATGGTGTAAGTTGGTGATTGAATTTCATTTTTTTGCATGTAGCTGTCCAGATTTCCCAACACCATTTGTTGAAGAGGCTATTTTTACTGCATTTTATGCCTCTGCCCCCTTTGTCAAATATTAATTGACCATAGAGACTTGGGTTTATTTCTGGGCTCTCTATTCTCTTCCATTGATCTATGTGTCTGTTCTTATGCCAGTCCCAGGCTGTTTTGATTACAGTGGCCTTGTAATAGTTTGATATCAGGTATCATGATCCCTCCTTGTTGTACTTCTTTCTCAAAATTGTTGCAGCTATGCGGGGTCATTTATGGTTCCCTATAAATTTTTGAAATGTTTGTTCTATATATGTGAAATATGTCATTGGTACTTCAATAGGGATTGTTTTGAATCTATAAATTTCTTTTGGTAATATGGACATTTTGATAATGTTAATTCTTCCAATCCATGGGCACGGTATATGCTTCCATTTGTTTGTGTCTTCCTTAATTTCTTTCTTCAGTGTTGTGAAGTTTTCTGAGTACAGACCTTTTACCTCTTATTTAGGTTATTCCTAGGTACTTTATTTTTCTTGATGAAAGAGAAGGAGAGAATCTTAACAATAGCAAGAGAAAAGGAGACAGCTACCTACAAAAGACTTCCCATAAGATTATCAGCTGATTTCTCAGAAGAAACCTTGCAGGCAAGAAGGGACTGGAAAGAAGTATTCAAAGTCATGAAAGGCAAAGACTTATATCCAAGATAACTCTATACAACAAAGCTTTCATTTAGAATAGAAGGGCAGATAAAGTGCTTCCCGGATAAGGTCAAGTTAAAGAAGTTCATCATCACCAAGTCCTTACTATATTAAATGTTAAAAGGACCTAAGAAAAAGAAGATAAAAAATATGAACAGTAAAATGACAACAAACTCACAGTTGTTAACAACCGAACCTAAGCAAAACAAAACAAAACAAAAACTAAGCAAACAGCTAGAACAGGAACAGAATCACAGAAATAGAGATCACATGGAGAGTTATTAGTGGGGAAGTGGGAGGGGGAGACAGGGGGAAAAGTCACAGAGAATAAGTAGCATAAATGGTAGGTAGAAAATATACAGGGGGAGATTAAGAATAGTATAGGAAATGTAGAAGCCAAAGAACTTATATATACAACCCATGGAAATGAACTAAAGTGGAGGAATGTGGGTGAGAGGGGGTGTGCAGGGTGGAGGGGAATAAAGAGGAGGAAATGGGGCAACTGTAATAGCATAATCAATAAAATATATTTAAAAAAACACATAAATTTGGAGCCTGGCTAGATAGAATAGTCTGGGTTTCAGGCCTTTGTTTTTCATTACATGGAATATTTCTTGCCATTTTCTTCTGGCTTGGAGCATTTCCATTGAGAAGTCAGCTGCTAGTCTTACCAGGGCTCCCTTATATGTTACTTCCTGTTTCTCCCTTGCTGCCTTTAAGATTCTCTCTTTGTCTTGGAATTTTGCCACTTTTATTATGATGTATCCTTAAGTGGGACTTTTTGGGTTCCTCTTGATTGGGACTCCGTGTTTCCTGGATTTCTGTGACTTTTTCTCTCATCAAATTAGGGAAGTTTTTTGCCATTACTTTTGCAAAAAGGTTTTCTATCCCTTGCTCTTCTTCTTCTCCTTCTGGTATCCCTATTATGTGGATATTATCACGTTTCATGTTGTCCTGTAGTTCCCTTAACACCCCTTTGTTCTTTTTGAGTGTCTTTTCCTTTTCTTGCTCTTTCTGGGTGTTTTTCTTCAGCTCGCTGATTCAATCCTCTGCTTCACCTAGCCTGCTTTTGATACTGTGTTCTTCAATTCAGAAATTGTATTCTTCATTTCCTTTTGGCCCTTGTTGATAGTTTCTATTTCCTTTTTCATGTTCATATAGTTTGAAGTGAGTTCATCATAGTTTCCCTGTAGTTTTTGGTAATTCTCAGTGAGCTTATTGAGCTTCCTTATAACTATTGCCTTGTACTGCATATCTGAGAGTTGACTTGCCTCTATTTCATTTAGCATTCCTTCTGAGGCTTCCTCCTTTCCTTTTGTTTGGGGTTTGTTTCTTTGTCTTGTCATTCTTTGTGAGACTCTTCTTCTTAGCCTCTGTTTCTTAAATTGATTTGTTCTGACTCCCTGGGTTTGTGGTCTGAACTTCTATGGTAGGATCCAGTGGTACAGTCTCCTTGATCTCCTGAACTTGCTGCTCTTGGGCTGTTGTTTATGTTGGTTCTCTGGATGTATTTGGGTTTTGATTATTGGGTCTTTATTTGGTGCATCCTTACCTCCAGCTGGTTAACTGAGGGACACTCTGCCCACCACATCTTCTATGCTGTTGTGCAGGTACAGACAGGTTGTGTCAAAGCTGGTTCTTCTGTCTGTCAGAGGTTATGAGGTTTCTCTGTCACTATTGTTCAGTTATTTGTTCTGGATAATTTCTCCACCGTTTAGTTGTAATTCCAGATTGGCCCAGGGTGGAGGTTAGTGTGGCTTTCACTACTCCTCTACCATCTTCCTTTATTACCTATTAGTGGTTCCTTTTTTGGTGAGTTCTCTCTTCCAGCAGGTATATTGGTGTTCACAGCTCCCACCTACTCTTTTATGTGATCAGTTGCAGGGGGGAGGCAAAATTGATTAAGACAGCAGGAGTGTATTCTGTGGGATTTACAGTACCAACCCACAGAAGAAGAGATAGGAGATCCTTTGGGTAAATATAGTGTTAACCATGATATTTCACCCAACTAGCCACTTTTTAGAAATGGTGAAATAGAGATAAGACTCTTGCTAGATGGGGGAAGGATTGTGAGTTGAATCCAGAAAAAAAAGTGCTTGTGGGAAGAGGGATTATGAGATATAGTGAGAATAAAGATAGAAAATAGGCATAGTGTGTGAGAGAATAGTTAACCACAACAGTAATAAAGTTCTGGAAGACAGTGAAATGGGCTAAGATCCTGGTGGATGCTGTAGTATTGTAGTACTGTGAATATTGTAGTATTTACAATTGTATGGAACAACAATTATTTACGATAATACTGGAACAACAGTCATATGACAGAAACTATATGATCTGAATAACAAGAGTAGGAAATACACGACCTAGAGTAGTGTGCTATTAGAATACACTACTAAATGTGTGTTTTTATTTTAATAAAATAAAAGAGGTAAAAACAATGAAAAAATATTAATAATACAAATAAATGATAACATACAAATTCTCTGGAATAGCAAAGTGAAATTTGTCTCAGTTACTCAGTTGTTGGGATTAGCCTTGTGATCCCTCTTTGGGTCTGACTCTGGCCCTTTCAGAGCTCCAGGTCTTATGATCTGAATAACAAGAATAGGAAGTATATGACCTAGAGTAGTGTGCTACTGGAACACAAGTGAAGTGAAAGAAGGAAAATTAAAAATACACCATGAAAGAGAGAACAAGAGAAACCAGTCAAACAAGGAAATTAAACAAACAAGTAAAATGAAGAAAACTAAACAGAAAGAAGAGAAATAAAAAAATACTAATTAAATAAAAGAAGGAAAAATAATGAAAACATAATAATTATACAAATAAACAATAACATGCAAATTCTCTGGAATAGTAAAGTGAAATTTGTCTCAGTTTTTCAGTTGTTGGGATTAGCCTTGTGATCCCAGTGACTCTGGTCCTTTCACAGCTCCAGGTCTTATTTTCTCACTTGGTGAAAAAAAAATGCATCCTGCTGATTTTAAACCAGCCAAGTGAGTTCTACTGGTCTTTCTGGCTGCAGCAGGCTGAGGGGGTTTGGGCTTCACTTTTCTCTCTTCCTGTGGTTTTGCAGGGATGGGGGCCAGGTCTGGACCTCAGTCTTCACAGTTGTCCAGCCTCCAGCCCAGTTCCTCCATTGCTGTCAGGCCCCACTGTCCGTCTGCACCATGCCAGTGCCTTCAATCCACCAGTTGTGCCATCCTTGAGGCGCACTGTTTAGGATAACTCTCACACCACCTTCTTGTTCTTTGCTGTCTTAGGAGGTAGGCACTCTCAAAGTCTCTTCAGGGTAGTTCAGCTCCCCCACTGAGTTAACTCTTTCTGGGGACTGCTGAGTCCCTGAGCCCTGCTGCTCTCCTCTGCTGGGGTGGGCAGAGAGTGGATGGGGTGAGGAGAGGCCTCCTCCTTCCTCTTATGGAACCAGCCTGGCCAGGGGGGCCACACAAGGGTGGGGGCGCTGCTGAGGGGCAGCAGCAAGGGTAGGAGCGCAGCCTCAGCCACGGAACAGCGGTGGGCCTGGGCCACTTCCATGGCGGGGGCTGGGGTGTTTGTGTGGCTAAGGATGCAGCAACAGTGGGGGCATGGGCTCCACCACTGCAGAGGTGGGGACGGGGGTGTGGCCGGGGAGGCGAAGCCGGACACTGCGGGGAAAGTTCTGTAAACAGCCAGTGAGAGCCTTTTTTTTTTTTCAACAAAATCCCCCAGTTCAAGCCTGCTGCCCCTAAGAAGTGCCCAGCCTCTCACACAGCCCAACTTTCCAACCAGACCAGGATTATCCAGGTTGATGTCCCTCATGGCCCAACTCCTTTCCATTCTTCAGGCGTCAGCAGGCCCCCCAATTTCTCTGGTAAAGACCCAGCCTGCATCCACAGTCTCAGCAGGTAAACACCACCCCGGTGTGTTTGCCACTTGTTCTTCGTTCTCCCCAGTGACTTCGAGTATCCAGGTCCACCCGGGTGGTGCTCTATCCTTCCTGTTTGGCAGGGGAGGGAGCTGTTGATTTGGCTCTCTTCCAAGGATCTGGGCAGGCGCTGGTAAGCACTGGCAGGCACTGAGCCAGGGACTGCAGCAGCCCTGGTCCCTGCACTGGTCCCAGGGGCCTCACCATCCCAAAGCAATCTCCTTACTGTCTCTTTTTCAATGTCCTCTACAAGTTTGGCCTCCAACCTTCATATATGCTGGGATACCGTTGGCTGTTCACTCTGTTCCTCAGAAGATCAGCTAGGTGTTCCACCCGTGTGCAGGCGGAAGTGGACTCTGCTCCACCTACCTCGCTGCCATCTTCTCTTTTACTGATATTCTTGCTTATACATCAACATATTTTTTCTTTGGAAAACATAAATTAAAATGCAAAAATAATGTAATACTTACATTTTTTATATTTATGGGATTAACTATTTAAAAATTAAATTTATAATTTCAAGTATATTGCTATTGAACATTGAATATTATATATCTATGTTTAAACACATAATATGGTATGATAATACTAATAAGGGAAAATCTTAGCTATAATAGAAAAAAAAGACACCGATAGCTAGGGAAAAGCTGTGACCTTGGAGTATATAGTCTGCTCTGTACAGGAAGAAATAAAGAATTATTCTTGGTCTGTTGTATACACTGAGAAGATAAGAACTTTACTTCATTGATATATAAACTTTCAACTCTCAAGTGTCTACTGCTTTGCTTTTATGCCACACTTTACAATGCTTCTAGGTTGTTTTCAGAGGAACAAGGATTCTTCACTTCAAGAATTACCAATAAACTTAATAATTATTATTTTAACTTCTCTTTATTTTAAACATTTTATTGTCACTCTGATTAATGACACAGCCATAGGGCAGTGAACTATTCCTCGTTTTTGTGAACAATCTATTCTGATGACTCTAATAGTGCCTTTTCTCAAAGTCAGAAAGCAAATTCATGAATCATGAGTTAAGATAACTTTTTTTTTAATCTTCACCCAAAGATGTGTTTATTAATTTTAGAGAGAGGGAAAGGGAGGGATGGAGGGAGAGAGGGAGAGAGAGAAACAACGAGAGAAAGAAATATTGATTATTTGCCTTCCAAACGCACACCATCTGGGAACTGAACCCCCAACCGAGGTATTCACTAAGATTAGGTAGGATACATAGTAAACCAAGGCAGGGAGGAGGAAGGAGACATGTCTCTCCCATTAATTAAGCCATCTTGAGCCTGGTCCTAAGATTGCCAGTTGTTCCAAAAACTGCAAGAAAAACCAAATAGCAGAGGAGAAGGGGAGCCCTTGAAATTCCATATGTATTATTTACACTAGCTGGTAAAGAAAGCCTTTGAAACTGTGTATTAATCCCAAGGTCTGAAAAGGGAGGAGGAGGGGGAAACTTGGAAGCTGGCTATGAGCATTAAACCCCTAAAATCCCAATAGTTAGTGCACTCAGACTAGCTAGGTGTCCACTTGCAGCTTTGTGTTCAATAAACTTGCTATCTCATTTCGACTACACATGTTGTCTCTTGCCTGAATTATTCTCTTGTGAGCAAGGAAGAACAGAGGAGGAGGAGCCCATAACTCAGGCCTCCCTGGTAACACCCTGACCAAGAATTGAACCTGCAACCTTTTGGTGTATGGACCAGTGCTCCAACCAACTGAGCCACCAGGCCAGAGAATAATGTCTTTTATAGCAAAAATGGAGTTTCCCAGACCATGGAGACACAAGGTTTGGTCCTGTTTCTAGTAAATGAGAGGAAATCAATATAACTAGATTTGTCTGGTATTTTTTAGGTCACCACCATCCAATAGAGCTTCCTGAAACAATGGAAATGTTCTAGATGTGCTCAGTACAATACTCTAGCTACTGGCCACATGTGACTATTGACCTCTTGACATTTGGCTACTGTGTCTGAGGAACTAATTTTTTAACCAGGGAACCATTCCACACATCATGGGATTTGAAGCTCCGCTTTCACTGTTTAAAACCTCAGTAGGAAGCGAGTCAGCAAGCAGGCCCTGACTGGGAATCAACCCGCAAACATTTAGTGTATGGGATGATGCTCCAACCAACTGAGCCACACTGGCCAGGGCCAGGATAATATTACATGGTTCTGTGAAGCCATGTAATATAAAATCTTGCTGATGGTGTGACAACACAGGAAATAAATATTAATATTCTTTTTCTCAACTAATCAATCAAGGAAAATCTCTGTTCTTTTCTGTTGTTATTTAAAACACATTTGCTTATCATACTCTCAGACATCCAAGAAATATTCTTATACAGTTACCAAAATCAGAGATTGTACCCTTCATGACTTTGTGCATTTATGCCACAGTACTATCACCAAAAAAATTGGGCCTTGGTGGGGGAAGAGTTCTACCATCTGGAAAAGATCCATATACCATTAAGGAATTTTAATACCTCTACTATAGTGGTGTCTCAATGCCCTATTACTTTCACCCATGTGCCTGAGATTACTGTGTTTCAGTACTTTGTGTCTGGGTTTCTTCCTTTAGCTTAGGATCTCTGATTTAAAATGTGGTGTTTGAAACTGTCCTGAACAGTGGCAATGATAGCACGTGAGGTTGTGCAGACTGTGTATTCTGCTTGCTGCAATTATGCTCGACTAGACTCACTTTAGTTAATACCAACAAAATAAGATGACATTTGAGCACTGGCTAACACCTCCTCTTACCTTTGAGTAGATGCTTCAGGATAAAAGCAGTTTCTTTATAAAAGTAAAAACAGGTGGTTGTCCAAGGTGGGAAAATCAACCAATGGCAAGTTTACTTCAGACAACCTAGTAAGAGACTGGTTAAGGGACATTCTACAACATTGGTTAGGTTCCTAATTGCTGCTATTGTCAAGTGCGTTTTTAGTATGGTTTTAAATGATGTTACACAGACACTCTTCTGTTGGTTCACAGATCAGAAGGGTCCTACAACTGAAAAGACCAAAAGGACTCAAACACAAAGAAATCATGTGAGCCTGTAATGTGAAATGAAGATAGTAGTGTAAACCTCAAATCCGATAAATTGTCTATGTTCTCCGTGGTCATCTTGATGTTTTGGGATAAGGGAGGACAAAAACAAGGGGCTGTAAAAGGTAATTTTCCGTGTATAGCAGCATTTGCTTGAAAGATATAGAAACTGAATGTTGTGTTTCATTACAATTGGTCCTAATCACTTAAAGCTGATAAAGGACCATGAAATTTCAGTAATCCTAGCACACCAGACTCTTGTGCAGGACCTAACTGGCCAGCAAAAGATCAGACTTGTTTTAGCCACTGTACACAGGTCTATGGACTTAATTCAGTTCTCTCCAGAGTTCTGGTATCTAATGCTTAGCATATTACCTTTTTAGTCCTCTTTTTATTTTTATTTTTTAAGATTTTATTTATTTATTTTCAGAGAGAGGAGAAAGGAGGGAGAAAGAGCAATGTATGGTTGCCTCCCACATGGCCCTCATTGGGGACCTGGCCCACAACCCAGGCATATGCCCCGACTGGGAATCGAACCGGGACCCTCTGGTTCCCAGCCCGTTTTCAGTCCTCTTTTTAAAAGAACATTGTTTTCTCCTCAGGAAACTACTCAGTGAGTTTCTTCACTGGTTCCTTTACCTGATAGGTTAATAGACTCAGATATGTATTTTCTCCACCTTTGGTGGTCTTTATCCATTGAAAAATATTTTGATACAGTGTTCGTCTGCAGACCTTTGTTCTATGGAAGAAAGGAGTAGTGCCAATAACAACTGAAGTTGAATTTCCCATTGACAAAGGGGTAGGGGCTTAGAGTCTGAAAAAAGTTTCTTACATCGTGTATACTCTATGTATTGAGTTTTGGGATTGAGATTTTGATGTTCAAACTCACATAGTATAGTATTGAAGCCTATAAAATGAAAACATTTTATTTATCCTCACCATCCAAAAAACTTCCCAGTAGAAAATATAACAGTTTATCATGTATGGCCTTATGTATGACCATATATTTTCATAAAGGGGGTCATAGTATTCAAATTATTCTAAACATTGCTTTATTTATTCATTTGTAATTGTTTATTGTATTTTTTCCATTACCATTTAGTCCTCTTATACACCCTCCTGCAGTCACCACACAGTTGTCAATGTCAATGAGTTCTTTCTCCTTTTTGCTCAATTCCTGTACCCCTGAGCATCTCCCTTTTAGCTGTCATCTGCTGCTTATCTATGAGTCTGTCTTTATTTTGCTTGTTAGTTCAGTTAGTTCATTAGATTCCACATATGAATGAAATCATATGTTATTTGTCCTTCTCTGACTGGCTTATTTCACTTAGCATCATGTTCTCCAGGCCTATTCATAGTGTCACAATGGGTAAAATTTTCTTCTTTTTTATAGCCAAGTAATATTCTGTTGTGTAAATGCCCCGTAGTTGTTTTATCTACTCACCTACTGATGGACACTTTGGCTGCTTCCATGTCTTAGTGATTGTAAATAATGCTGCAGTGAACATAAGGGTGCTTATGTTCTTTCAAATATATGCCAGGAAGTGGGATTTTGTGGGTCAAAACGCAGATCCATTTGTACTTTTTTGAGGTATCTCCACACTACTTTCCACAGTGGCTTCACCAATCTGCATTCCCACCAACACTGCGTTCCTTTCTCCAACTCCTTGCTAGCACATGTTTGTTGATAGCCATTCTGACAGGTATGAGATGTTATCTCATTGTGGTTTTAATCAGCATTTTTCTAATGAGTAGTGATGTTGAACATTTTATCATATATCTGTTGGCCATCTGTACATCCTCTTTGAAGAAGTGTTTATTCAGGTCTTTTGCCCATTTTTTAATTAGGCTATTTGGGGTTTTTTGGTGTTGAATTTTGTAAGTTCATTATAAATTTTGGATATTAACCCCTTAAAAGATTTATTGGTGAGCCTTGGCTGGTGTGGCTCAGTGGATAGAGTGCCGACCTGCAAACCAAAGGGTCACTAGTTCAATTTCCAGTTAGGGCACATGCCTTGGTTGCTGATCAGGTCCCCAGTAGGGGGCATACAAGAGGCAACCACACAGTGATGTTTCTCTCCCTCTCTTTCTTCCTCCCTCCCCCTCTCTCTAAAACTAAATAAATAAAATCTATAAAAAAAGGATTTATTGGAGAATATGTTCTTCCGTTCTGTGGGTTGTCTTTATTTTATTTTATTTTTTAGTGTTCTCCTTTGCTGTGCACAACTTTTTAATTTGATGTAGTCCCTTTGTTTATCTTTTCTTTTGTTTTCTAGCCTGGGGAGACACGAAGTCTGCCCAGAAATGATCTAGCCATGTAATATGAGACATAGAGACATTCAATGAACAAGATACAAGGAACATTGTACATAGGACAGTGATGTCTCAGTCCCCTTCAAATTAGGCACCTTGGGACCTTAGACAATTCTCCCAATTGCCATCAGCTGCCCCATCATATTTTCCTGAATCTCACTGACAATCTGAAATCTCTTCCCTTTCAAAGGTGATACTAGTTTTGGGGAAAGCCAGAATTCACAGGGTGCCAAATCTGGGCTTTAGGGGGCTGGTTATTTGATGTTTCACCAAAAACCTCTGCATGAGATGTGATGTATGAGTCAGTGCATTGTCGTGATGAAGATACCAATCACTAGTTGCCTATAGCTGTGGCCTTCTGAATTATCCAAATAGTTTCTACAGAGGAATATTCAAGCTTAACACAGAATTCAATGCATATTTGTTTTCTCAACTTGCTCGGTCATTTTTAATGCAATGGCCACACAGTACACATGCTCACTCAACAGCATCTACCACCCCCACTGACTGGTACAGTGAAGCTATCATTGTTCAATACACACATTCCAGTCCACTCTTCTTGGCTGCCAGGTTACATTGAAGGTATGCAAAGCATTCTCGTTATATTAACAAAGGTTGGAATTTTCAGGACAGACCTCGTATATCTGATAAAATATTGCTACAAGCTATGTCCAAGATTTTGCTGCCTAAGTTTTCTAAGATTTTTATGGTTTTGGATCCAACATTTAAGTCTTTTGTACATTTTGAATTTATTCTTGTGTGTAGTGTAAGAAGGTGGTCTAGTTTCATTATTCTGCATGTATCTGTCCAATTTTGCTAACACCATTTATTGAATAAATTATCTTTAGGTCATTGTATATACTTGCTTCCTCTGTTGAATCATAATTGACTGTAAAGCTATGAGTTTATTTCTGTGCTCTCTATTCTGTTCCATTGATCTATGTGTCTGTTTCTTTGCCAGTATCTTGCTGTTTTGTTTACTATGGCCAATAGTATAGTTTGATATTAGATAGCATGATTCCTCCAACTTTGTTCTTCTTTCTCAGGAATGCTGTTGATATGTGGGGTCTTTTGTGGTTCCATATAAATGTTTGAAATATTTGTTCTAATTCTTTGAAATATGTCATTAGAATCTTGATAGAAATTGTGTTGAATCTATAGATTGCTTTGGGTAGTATGGATATTTTAATAACATTACTTCTTCCAATTCATGAGCACAGTATGTGCTTCCACTTATATGTATCTTCTTCAATTTCTTTCTTTGGTGTCTTATAATATTCTGAGTAAAGGTTTTTTACATCCTTCATTAGGTTTATTCCTTTTTAAGCAATTGTAAATGGGATTGTTTTCTTAATTTTACTTCCTGTTAGTTTATTCTTGGCATATTAAAAATGCAACTGATTTCTGAATATTAATTTTGTATCCTGCTACTTTGCCAAGTTGATTTATCAGTTCTAGTAGTTTCTTAATGGAATCTTTGGGATTCTCTATGTACAGTATCATGTCATCTGCAAATAAAGACAGTTTTTCTTCCTTTCCAATTTGGATACCTTTTATTTTTTCTTCTTGTTTGATTGCTGTGACTAGGACTTCCAGCACTATGTTGAATAAGAGAGGAGAAAGTGGACATCCCTATCTTGTTCCAGAGCTTAAAGGGAACACCTGTAGTTATTCCCATTGAGTATGATGCTGGCAGTGGGTTTGCCATATATGGCCTTTATTATGTTTAGGTATGTTCATTCCATTCTCACTTTGCTGAGAGTTTTTATCATAAATGGGTGCTGGTTTTTATGAGATGCTTTTTCTGCATCTATTGATATGATCATGAGATTTTTATCTTTCACGTTTTTTATGTGGTGAGTCACATATATTGATTTGTGAGTGGCGTACGAACTTGCATTCCCAGAATAAAGCCCACTTGATCGTGGTTTATGATCTTTTTGATGCATAGATCTATTTGGTATGCTAATATTTTGTTGAAAATTTTAGCATCTATGTGTTGCAGATTCATGGCTATGCAGAATCCATGGTGACCATGACCGAATGCATTTATAAATAATTCTCACTCAAAGATACACAGGAAAAGGGATCTGGGACCACGTGACTTCCCCCTCATCATCTGGGAGAGAGCCCCAAGCCTCGGGTCCAGGGGTTTTTATTGAAGATTTGGGACACAGAGCATGAGATTGGTCTTCGTTAACTTATGCATAGATTGTATATTCAGGTCCGGTGGTAGACAGGACCGGGGCCATACATTAAGAGGGTAGATATGTAAATTGAGGGTTAGTTAGCTGGGGCTGTTTACTCCAGAACCATAAATATTGTGGCAGGAAAAAGCCCAGCATTCATTAGCATAAGCCCCTAGATCCAGGGGGGAGAGACTCAGCAAGGCAGTACATCTTTAAGAAATATTTTGGCCAAATTCCCCTTTAAAGAGTTCTTTTTTCCACGGACATGAGTTCGCGCATGCCGACTTGGGAGTTTTTCCACGCAGAGTCTTTGCTCACACGCGTGATTCCCAGGACTACATTTCCTTCATGCGTGTGAAAAGAATTCCCACATCTATGCTTATCATAGACATCGGCCTATAATTTTTTTGTAGTGTCTTTAATCTGGTTTTAGAACTAGGAAAATGCTGGCATCATAAAATGAGTTTTGGAGTCTTTGCTCCTCTTGAATTTTATGAAATAGTTCGAGAAAATGTGGTGTTAGTCCTATTTGGAACGTTTAGTAAAATTCACCTGTGAAGCCAACTGGTCCAGTACTTTTGTTTGTTGGGAGCTTTTTGATTACTGCTTCAATTTCACTAGATGCGGCCTTTCTATTCAGATTCTCTGTTACTTCCTGATTTAGTTTTGGACAATTGTGTGTTTCTAGAAATTTACCCATTATTGTCCAGGTTGTCCAGGTTATTGGCATATAGTTGTTCATAGTATTTTCTTACAATCCTCTTTATTTATTTAGTGTCAGTTGTTATTTCTCCTCTTTCATTTCGGATTTTATTTATTTGTGTCCTTCTTCTTTATTTTCTTGATTAGTCTGGTTAAAATTTTGTCAGTCTTGTTTATCTTTTCAAAGAGCCAACTCTTGGATTCATTGATTTATTGCATCTTTTTTTTTACTCTTATTTTATTTATTTCTGCTCTGATCTTTATTATTTCCTTCTGTCTACTCCCTTTGGGCTTTGTTTGTTGTTCTTTTTCAAGTTCCTTTAAGTGTCAAGTTAGATTCTTAATTTGAGCTTTTTTTTGTTTTTTTGAGATAGGCCCATAATGCTATGAATTTCCCCCTTAGCATTGCTTTCCCAGTGTCCCATTGATTTAGCATTGTTGTGTCCCCATTTTCATTTGTTTCAAGGTATTTTTTTATTGTTTCCTTAATCTTCTTGTTGACCCAGTCATTGTTTAATAACATGTTATTTAGCTTCTATGTCTCTGTGTGTTTTTCAGTGTTCTTGTGATTGATTTCTAGTTTCATAGCATTGTGGTCAGAGAAGATGCTTGATATAATTTTAATCTTCTTAAATTTATTGAGACTTGTTTCGTGCCCTAATATGTGATCTATCCTAGAACATGTTCCACATGCACTTGAAGAGTATGTATATTCTGCTGCTTTGGGGGGAGATTCTCTGAAGATCTCAATTAAATCTGTTTGATCTAGTGTGTCATTTAAGGCCACTGTCTCCTTGTTGATTTTCTCCTACCTCAGCTTTTTTCTTTTCTTTTTTTATTGTTGTTCAATTATAGTTGTCCTCATTTTTCTCCCATTGCTCTCCCCTGCCCTACCCACCCCCCAATTTCCACATTCAATCCTCCATCCCATTGTCTTTGTCCATGGGTCCTTTATACAGGTTCCTTGACTTGTTCCTTCCCCTTTTCTTTTCTTTTCTGTTTGCATGAAATATCTTTTTCCATCCCTTTACTTGTAGTCTGTGTATCTTTTTTTATCTGAGATGGCTCTCTTGGATGCAGCATATATATGTGTTTTGTTTTCTTATCCATTCAGCTACCCTATGTCTTTTGGTTGGAGCATTAAGCCATTTACATATAAGATGATTATTGATAGATACAATAGATACATATGTAGCGCCATTTTATTGTTAGACTGTTTTCCTCTTTTTTTTTTCTTTCTCTTTTTCTTCTTCTTCTTAAAGCAAACCCTTTAACATTTGATGCAGTAGCAGTTTGGTTTGGTGTTAAGAAATGCCTTTAGCTTTTTTTTGTCTGGGAATCTCCTTATTTCTCTTTCAACTTTAAATTATATCCTCACTGGGTAAAGTAGCTTTGGTTGTAAATCCCTGCTTCTCATCACCTTGAATATTTCACACTACTCCCTTCTAACCTGAAATGTTCTATTGAGTAATTGGATGACAGTCTCACTGATGCTCCCTTGTATGTAACTACCTGCTTTTCTCTTGTGGCTTTTAGGATTCTCTCCTTGCCTTTAAGCCATGATATTTTAACTATGATGTGTCTCAGTGTAGGCCTCTTTGGGTCCAACTTGTTTGGGACCCTGAGCTTCCTGGACTTGTGTGTCTTTTTCCTTCACTAGATTAGGAAGGAAATGGTCATTCTTTCTTCAAATAGTTTCTGAATACTTTGCTCACTCTCTTTCCCCTCTTATATTCCTATAATGCATATGTCATTCCACATCTGTTGTCCAAAATGTTTCTTAAGCTCTCTTCATTTTTTAAAATTCTCTTCTCTTTTTGGTGCTCCATCTGGGTGTTTTTTATACTTTGTCTTCCAAGTCACTGATTCAATCCTCTACTTCATTTAACCTACTGTTTTTCTGCCCAGTGTATTATTTATTTCAGATACTGCATTCTTTATTTCTGACTGGTCCTTTTTTATGGTTCCTTTGTCTTTTTCATGCTATTGTGTATCCTTATAATCATTACTCTAAACTATCTGATAAATTGTTTCCTCCCTTTCTTCTTGCTTTTCCTCTGGAGAGTTCTCTTGTTCTTTCATTTGGGGTCTGTTTCTTTTCACTTCCCATTTTGGCAGCTTCTTTGTATTTGATTCTATGTATTAGGTAGATCTGAAAAGACTCTGGTGTATACTTTTATCAGATGTTGCTTGTGACTGGCCTTTGTTAACCTGTTTGGATCTATCCACAATCCATAGCATGTGGCTCCCTCTTCTGGGACTGTTTGTGTGCAGAGAGAACCAGAATGTGCAGTGAAACCAGTTTTTATCAATACTGGGTCCTGGGGATGGTCAGCTGAATTCACCTTAGTTGTTAAACTAATCAATGACATAGCATCAGTCTATAATCAACAGTCTGGCTTTGTCTCCATGTGTTACTGAGTAATTCTTGTGGTTGAGGCTATTGCTTCCCCTCATGCTCTTGCCACTTGGAAGGGATTGCTCTGCCTGAGAAAGATGAGTTCTGCAGTATGGGCGATGACTCAGCACAGGGATCCTGGTGGCTATTGCTTCAGTTATCTCCTCTCAGAGCCACCAACTCCAGACTTTCCTCAACCATCCCTAGTCCATTCTGTCCTCTCTCTGCCAGAGTGCATGGTAAGTGGCTGCAAATAAAATTTTGTGCATTGGCCCTTTATGAGGCTCTCTGCATCTCCAGCCATCTCTCCCTGACAGACAGAAACCTTGCTCTTTTCACAGCTGGATGTTATCTGGGTTCTCTTCTGGCTCTTGTGCTATAGGCTAGGGAGCCCAGCTTGGGGTTTAGACCCCACACTTTTCAGGGGGAAACCACTGGCCACCTCAATATCCCTCTGGAACTTCAGCTGCCACCTGTGGGAGCCCAGCCATCCCTCTTGCGCCTCCTCTGCACTCCCTACCAGTCTTGTTGTGGTCATGCAGCTTCTTCTGTCCGTCCATGGTTCTAAGGCTTCTCTCCAGCTAGTGTTCAGCTGGTTGTTCAGGAATATTTTTCTATAATTTTTTTGTAATTAAAGTTTGGTCCTGGGAGGAGTTTAGTGTACCTTCTACTTAGTCCCCTGACATCTAGGGACTGTCCCTTTTTTTTTTTAATTTAATAGTATCGGTATGAGATCTTTTCATAAATGCACTAATAGCCAGCCTGGAACTTTATAGCTGTAAAGTATTCCATTGTATAGAATAATTTAGTTAACCCATTCCCAAGTTTGTGGATATTTGGGTTATTTCTTTTTTCCCTAAATGTAGGAAACAAAGCTATTCTTTAAAAACAGAGAGAAGCAAAACTTCAATAGAAAAATGGGTAAATATAGAGCACACAAAAAGAAAGACAAATTGCTAGCCCTGGCTGGTGTGGCTCAGCGGATTGAGCGCTGGTCTATGAACCAAAGAGTCACCTGTTCTATTGCCAGTCTAGGGCACATGCCTGGGTGTTGCTGGCCAGGTCCCCAGTAGGTGGCACGTGAGTGGCAACCACACATTGATGTCTCTCTCCCTCTGTTTCTCCTTTCCCTCTCAAAAAATAAATAAAATCTTAAAAAAAAAAAGACAAACTGGCCTATAAATACAAAAAGATCTTCTACTTCATTCATTAGGGAAATGTAAAAGAAAACTACAAGAAGATACTGATACCACTTCTCATCTATCAGATTGATACACACCTGAGTGTTTGACAGCACACTTTGTTAATGAGACTGTGAAGAAACAGGCAGCCTTTCATATTGTTAGTGGGAGTATAAAATGGTGCAAGCATTTAGAGTGACTTGGCTAACAAAATAACTTATACATTTACCCTTCGTTTAGCAATACCACTTCTAGGAATTTACCCTAAAGACTTACATCCACAAATATATAACGATATGTAAACAGGGTTATTTATTATGGCATGATTTGTAATACCAAAAGGTCATTTCTAACGCCCATTTGTAGGGGACTGATTAATAAAGTAAGGTACATCTACCCAGTTGCATTAATTCATTGGTGATCATATTGTTTTTTTGATCATTGTTGATTTTTCAGTTTTGATCATGTTATGCTTCACAAAACAGCAGCTTATCTTATATTCCCCATCCTTTACTTCTAATTCTTATTTCTTTTCCTTTTACAATAGCATTTTTTTAGCATCTCTGGTGTTATTTTAAAGGGTAGCCATGGTAGTAGACAGTTCTCATTTCTCCTTAAATGAAAGGAAATGTTTCTAGAGTTTTTCCACCGAGTAATTATTTTTTTAATTCACTGTTGGAATCAGGCAGCTAATATTTTATATAGGATATTTAAATATATGTTCACATGTGACATTGGCCTAAATGACTCATTAAAAATAATATCTTTAACCAGTTTTTGGATTCATAGTCACACTAGTCCCATAAAATAAACTTGGCAGCTTTTGTTCACTTTCCATTTTCTGAAACAAACAGTAAATAATTAGACTATGTATCCCTTGAAAATTTGATGTAATTCACCTGTAAAGTTGTTTGGGCCTGTGCTTTTTCAGAAGTGTTTAATTGTGACTTCAATATATTTAATGTTTATGAGTCTATTATAATTTTCTCTTTCTTCTTTCATCATTAGAATTTTGCATTTTTTCCCAGAAATTTATTTACTTTTGTGGATGTTCAAATATTGACGTATATTTTTTATAAAATTATTTTACAACTTGAATCTCATTTTTGTCTTCAGTTACTTATCCTTTTCCACTTGGTTTTTGTCTACCTGCTTCTTTTTTTAATAAAATCTGATCAGAGAGCTTGCTAAGATGGTGTCAAATAGGTAGGAGCAGAGTCCACTCCCCCTGCACACGGGTGAAACACCTAGCCGATCTTCTGGGAAACAGAGCAAACAGCCAACAGTACCCCAGCATATATGAAGATTGAAGACCAAAATTGTACACATCATAGAAAATTGAGCCGAGTAGGAGGAAGCTGTGAACACCAGGATACCTTCTGGAAGAGAAAACCCACCAACAAAGGAACCACCAACAGAAAACAACAGAATAAGGTGAAGGAGGGAGTGGAACCCACACTAACCGCAATCCAGGACTGACCTGGAAATGCAACAAATTGGTAGAGAAATTAACCACAACAAACAACTAAAAAAAGTGAGAGAGAAGCCTCAAAACCTTGTTCATACAGAAGAATCAGCTTCAACACAACCTGTCCACACCTGCACAACAGAATACAAGGCATGGTGGATGGAGTAACACTCAGTAAACCAGCTGGAGGAAAGGACCCACCAAAGAAAGATCCAACAACATTCAAAACACAAAGACATACAGAGAGCCAACATAAATGACAGTCCAAGACCAGAGAGCTCAGGAGATTAAGTAGACTGCACCACTGAATCTCACAGATATTCTACCATAGAAGTTCATACCATAAACAGAGGGAGTCAGAACAGATGAATTTAAGAAACACAGGCTAACAAGATGAGTCTCGCAAACAATGGGAAAACAAAGAAACAATTCCCAAATGAAAGGAAGGGAGGAAGCCCCAGAAAGAATGATAAATGAAACAGAGGCAAGTCAACTATCAGATACTGAGTTCAAAACATTGGTTATCAGGAAGCTCACAGAGAATTACCAGAAACCATAGGGAAACTACAATGATCTCACTGCAAACTATATCAACATGAAAAAGGAAATAGAAACTATCAACAATGGACAAGAGGAAATGAAGAATACAATTTCTGAACTGAAGAACACAGTAGAAGGAATCAAAAGCACACTCGATGAAGCAGAGGATCAGATCAGTGAGCTGAAGGACAAAGTAGAGAAAAACACCCAGAAATAGCAAGAAAAGGAAAAGAGGCTCAGAAAGAATGAAGAGGGATTAAGGGAAGTGCAGGACAACATGAAATGTAATAATATCCATATATTAGGGAAAACAGAAGGAGAAGAAGAAGAGCAAGGAGTAGAAAACCTAGTTGAAAAGTAATGGTGAAAAACTTCCCTAATCTGATGAGAGAAAACGTCACACAAATCCAGGAAACACAGAGAGTTCCAATCAAGAGGAACCCAAAGAGACTCACTTCAAGACACATCATAATTAAAATGGCAAAATTCTAAGACAAAGTGAGAATCTTAAAAGCTGCAAGGGAGAAACAGGAAATAACATACAAGGGAGCCCAAATAAGACTAGCAGCTGTCTTCTCAATGGAAACGATCCAAGCCAGAAGAGAATGGCAAGAAATATTCCAAGTAATGAGAACCAGAGGCCTGCAACCAAGGCTACTGTACCCAGCAAGGCTCTTAATCAAGATAGAAGGCCAAATAAGGAGCTTCCCAGACAAAATAAGTCAAAAAGAATACACCTCTACCAAACCAGCTCTGCAAGAGATACTAAAGGGACTGCTTTAAGGAAAGGAAGGAAAAGAGAGAGAGAGAGAGAGGAACACAGGTACAAAAAAAGTGGCAATGAATAAGTAGTTATCAATAATAACCTTAAACATAAATGGGTAAAATGTTCCAATCAAAAGACATAGAATAGTGGAATGGATAAGAAAGCACGACCCACACATATGCTGCCTAAAAGAGACTCACCTCAGGACAAAAGACCTACACAGACTGAAAGTGAGGAGCTGGAAACAAATTTTTCAAGTAAACACGCAGGAAAAAATAGCTGGGGTCACAATACTCCTATCAGACAAAATAGACTTCAAAAAAAAGGGCCATAAAGAGAGACCCAGAAGGACGTTTCATAATACTCAAGAGAAGACTCCACCAAGAAGAAATAAACATTGTAAATATATATGCACCCAACATAGGAGCACCCAAATACATAAAGAAAACCTTGAAGGACTTCAAGAAAGATATTGACAACAGAATTATAGTAGGGGATTTCAACACCTCACTGTCAAAAATGGACAGATCTTCCAAACAAAATATCAAGAAAGGTATTGTGGCATTGAATAATGCCCTAGATGAAGTAGACTTAACTGATATATATAGAGAGAGCCTTTCACCCCAAAGAAGCTAAACACACATTCTTTTCAAATGCACATGGAACATTTTCAAAGATAGACCGTATGATAGGACACAAAACAAGCCTCAACAAATTCAAGAAAACTGAAATCATACTAAGTATTTTCTTTGATCACAAGGGACTGAAATTAGAAAACAACGCCAAGGAAAAAAACCCAAAACACTCAAAATCATGGAGATTGAATAGTATGCAATAAATGGGTCAAGAATGAGATTAGGGAAGAAATAAAAAAGTTTCTCAAAACAAATGAAAATGAACTCACAACAACCCAAAACTTAAGAAACACAGCAAAGGCAGTCCTGAGAGGGAAGGGCATAGCCATACAGGCCTACCTAAAAAAAGACAGAAACAGTTCAAACAAACAACCTAACCCTATGCCTACAAGAACTTAAGGAACAACAACAAAGACAGCCCAGAGCAAGTAGAAGGAAGGAAATAACCAAGATCAGAGCAGAATTAAATAACATAGAGACTAAAAGCACAATTCTAAGGATCAATGAATCCAGGAGCTGGTTCTTTGAAAAGATAAACAAAATCGACAAGTCTTTAAGCAGGCTCATCAAGAAAAAAAGAGAGAGGACCCAAATAAACACAATTAGTAATGAAAGACGAGAGATAACAACTGATGCCACAGAAATACAAAGGATTGTAAGAAACTACTGTGAAGAACTGTATACCAAGAAATTTGAAAACCTAGGTGAAATGGACAAATTTCTAGAAAAATATAATCTTCTAAAACTCAATGAAGGAGAAGCAGAAAGCCTGAACCAACCAATAACAGCAGACAAAATTGAAGCAGTAATCAAAAAACTCCCAATACACAAAAGCCCTGGAACAGATGGTTTTACAGGAGAATTCTACAAAGCATTTAAGGAAGAGCTAATCCCTATCCTTCACAGATTATTCCAAAAAATCCAAAATGATGGAAGACTTCCAAACTCTTTTTATGAAGCCAGCATCATCCTAATCCCAAAACCATAAAAAGACACAACAAAAAAAGAAAACCACAGGCCAATATCACTAATGAACATAGACGCTAAAATCCTCGACAAAATATTGGCAAACCAAATCCAGCAATACATTAAAAAGATCACACACCACAATCAAGTGCGATCCATCCCAGGGATGCAAGGATGTTACGATATAGGCAAATCAATAAACGTAATACTTCACATAAACAAAAGAAAAGACAAAAATCATGTGATCATATCAATAGATGCAGAAAAAGCATTTGATAAGGTACAGCACCCATTTATGATAAAAACACTCAGCAGCCCTGGCTGGCGTAGCTCAGTGGATTGAGTGCAGGCTGGGAACCAGAGGGTCCCGGTTCGATTCCCGGTCAGGGCACATGCCTGGGTCACAGGCCGGGTCCCCAGTGAGGACCATGTGAGAGGCAACCATACATTGCTGTTTCTCTCCCTCTCTGTCTCCCTCTTTTCTCCTCTCTCTAAAAATAAATAAATAAATAAATCTTAAAAAAAAAACACTCAGCGAAGTGGGAACAGAGGGAACATTCCTCAACATAATAAAGGCCATATATGAGGGACTTATAACCAAGATTATACTCAATGGGCAAAAACTAAAATCTTTCCTTCTAAGATCAGGAACAAGATAAGGTTGTCCACTATCACCACTTCTATTCAACATAGTACTGGAAGTTTTAGCCATAGCAATCAGACAAGAAAAGGAAATAAAAGGCATCCAAATTGGAAAGGAGGAAACAAAACTGTCATTGTTTGCAGATGGCATGATAGTGTACATAGAAAATTCTATAGACTCTGCCAAAAAACTACTTGACCTAATCAATGAATTTGACAAAACAACAGGATACAAAGTCAATATCCAGAAATCAAAGGTACTTTTGTATACCAACAGTGAAAGATCAGAAGCAGAAAAATGGGAAAAAATCCCATTTGATATAGCAACAAGAACAATAAAATACCTAGGAATAAACCTAACCAAGGAGGTAAAAGATCTATACTCAGAAAACTACACAACACTAAAGAAAAAGATCATGGAAGACACAAACAAATGGAAACATATACCATGCTCATGGATCAGAAGAATCAACATTATCAAAATGTCCATACTACCCAAAGCAATTTATAGATTCAATGCAATCCCTATCAAAGTACCAATGGCATATTTCACAGATATAGAATAAACACTTCAAAAATTTATATGGAGCCATAAATGACCCTGAATATCTGCTGCAATTTTGAGAAAGAAGAACAAAGTAGGAGGGATCACTATACCTGATATCAAACTTATTACAAGGCCACTGTAACCAAAACAGCCTGGTACTGGCATAAAAACAGACAGATAGACCAATGGAACAGAACAGAGAGCCCAGAAATAAACCCAAGTCTCTATGGCCAATTAATTTTTGACAAAGGGAGCAGCAGCATAAAATGGAATAAAAATAGCCTCTTCAACAAATGGTGTTGGGAAATCTGGACGGTTACATACAAAAAAATGAAATTCGAGCACCAACTTACACCATCCGCAAAAATAAATTCAAGGTGGATGAAAGACTTAAATATAAGTTGTGACACCATAAAAGTTCTAGAGGAAAACATCGGTAGGAATATCTCAGACATTCCATGCAGCAACATCTTCACTGATATGTCCCCCAGAGCAAGGGGCATAAAGGAAAGAATAAACAAACGGGACCTCATCAAAATAAAGAGTTTCTGCGGGGCTAAAGAAAACAGTATTAAAATAAAAACAGAACCAACTGTATGGGAAAATATATTTGGAAATGATACCTCGGACAAGGGTTTGAGCTCCAAAATATATAAAGAACTCATATGACTCCATTCCAGGAAGACAAAAAACCCAATTAAAAAATGGGCCAAAGACATGAACAGACACTTCTCCAAGGAGGGCATACAGAGGGCCCAGAGACATATGAAAAGATGCTCAGCATCACTAGCCATTAAAGAGATGGAAATTAAAACCACGATAAGATACTACCTCACACCGGTCAGAATGGCCATCATAAACAAAGCAACAGATAGGTGTTGGAGAGGATATAGAAAAAAGGAAACCCTAGTGCACTGTTGGGAATGCAGGCTGGTGAAGCTACTGTGGAAAACAGTATGGAATTTCCTCAGAAAACTAAAAATGGAGCTGCCTTTCGACCCAGCAATTCCACTGCTGGGACTGTACCCTAAGAATTCTGAATCACCAATGCAAAACAACCAGTGCACCCCAATGTTCATAGCAGCACAATTTACAATAGCGAAATGTTGGAAGCAACCTAAGTGCCCATCAACAAATGAGTGGATCAAGAAACTACGGTACATTTACACAATGGAATTCTACACAGCAGAGAGACAGAAGGAGCTTATACCCTTTGCGACAGCATGGATGGAACTGGAGAGCATTATGCTAAGCGAAATAAGGCAGGCAGTGAGGGACAAATGCCATATGATCTCACCTTTAACTGGAATATAATCAACAAAAGAAAAAAGCAAGCAAAATATAACCAGAGACACTGAAATTAAGAACGATCTAACAATAGCCAGAGGGGAGGAGGGAGGGGGTTGTGGGGAGAAGTGTTTTCAGGAACTACTATAAAGGACACATGGTCTACACCAAGGGGAAGGGTGGAAGCAAGGGAGGGAGGTGGGTTTGGATGGGAAGGGGTGGAGGGGAGGGGAGAAAATGCAGACAACTGTAATTGAAGAACAACAAAGTAACTTAAAAAAATAAAATAAAATCTGGTCAGAGCTCCATCTTACTCTTTTTGAAGATCAAAGTGATAAGGGAAACATAACAGTAACTCAGCTTCAACAGGAACGCTAATAAAATTGGTCAATGAAGTAAGAAGGAGTGATGTTTTACCTGCTAGTACACATAGTTATACTTCTTCAGTTCTTTTTTAAAAAGATTTTATTTATTTATTTTTAGAGAGAGGTGACGGGAGAGAGAAAGAGGAGAGAAACATCAATGTGTGGTCACCTCACACATGCCCCCAACTGGGGATCTGGCCCACAACCCAGGCATATGCCCTGTCTGGGAATTGAACTGGCAACCCCTTTGTTCTCAGGACAGTGCTCAATCCACTGAGCCACACCAGCCACAACATACTTCTTTAGTTCTTAATGTATTGTAGCCATATGCCATTTAATGATGAAGATATGTTCTGGGAAATATGTCATTAGGTGATTTCATCATTGTATCAACATCACAGGGTATGCTTACACAAACCTAGACCTAGGCTGTATGGTATAGCCTATTGTTCCAAGGCTATAAGCCAGCAGTGCAGCATGTCACTGTAGATAGTTGTAAAATAATGATAAGTATTTTTGTATCTAAACATAAAAGATAAAGTTGGGATGTGTGTGTGTGGGTGTGGGTGTGTGTGTGCATGCTGTTAAAGGGTTGTACCATGGGAGGTAGAGTAGACTTCAGGAAGGAAGTGGAGAGAGAGGGAGAGAAGAGATTGAAAGCAACCCAGAGAGACCAAGTATAAGATGAAAAAATAATGAAAGGGAGAAAGGGAGATGCAGAGGAGGAGGAGAGAGAAAGTGAGAGAGGAAGAAGACAGAGAAAGAAAGAAAGCCAGAGAGGGAGGAACAGGGCTGGAGAAAAGAGAAAGATAAACTGAGGGAAGGAAATGAGTGTGTGCAGGGATGGGCATCAGAAAGGTATACCCTCCACCCCAACTAGCTCCCTTCACTCTGTCACCAACTCAGGTCTGCAACTCTGCCTGGGTGGCTGCAGTATGGGTGGAGAGCATGATGGGTTGAGCCTCCTCATCTATTTTAAACGACCTAGAACTAGCAGTATTCAACATCATAGCTGGATTTCCTTCGAACATTGTATACAGAAAGAAAGAAAAATAGACAAAAAACAACAAAGTGAAAGAAGAAATGCATACAAACTTTTTGCTTATTATCTTAGGGGACCACCAGCATTGTATATGTGGCCCATCATTGACCAAAGCATTGTTATGCTGCATAACTGTATTTATATGGGCAGAGTAACAGACTTTTGAAACAATTAGCATTTCTGATCAGAGCATTTAATGCCTTTTATATCAACTTTGGATTGCAACATATGGGGAAGAATGACTACCATCCCTCTTTTTTTTAAAGATTTTATTTATTTATTTTTAGGCAGAGGGGCAGGGTGGGAGAAAGGGAGGGAGAAAAACATCAATGTATCGTTGCCTCTTGCACATCCCCCATGGGGACCTGGCCTCTAACCCAGTCCTGATGGGAATCGAACTTGTGACCCCTCGGTTCACTTACTGGCACTCAATCTGCTGAGCCACACCAACAAGGGCCAATATCCTTCTTTTGACAGACTGTAGATATTCAGTCAAGTGTAACTCATCATAAATACTATTTTTTAAAATATATTTTATTGCTTATGCTATTACAGTTGTCCCATCCCCCCCCCTTTATTCCCCTCTGCCCCACATCCCCCTGCCATTCCCTGCCCTTTAGTTTTGGTCCATGGGTGATACACATAAGTTCTTTGGCTTCTACATTTCCTATACTATTCTTAACCTCCCCCTGTCTGTTTTCCACCTACCGCTTATGCTACTTATTCTCTGTACTTTTTCCTCCTCTCTCCCTGTCCCACTCCCCTGTTGATATCCCTCCATACCTTATATAAATCCCTTTAACGTTTCATATAATAAAGGCTGGGTGATGATGAACTCCTCGAACTTGACCTTATCTGAGAAGCACTTTATCTGCCCTTCCATTCTAAATGAGAATTTAGCTGGATAGAGTATTCTTGGATGTAGGTCCTTGCCTTTCATGTAAGGTCTCTTTTCAGAAACCAGCTGACAGTCTTATGGGAACTCCTTTGTAGGTAACTGTCTTCTTTTCTCTTGCTACTTCTAAAATTCTCTCCTTATTTTTCATCTTGGGTAATGTAATTATGATGCGTCTTGGTGTGTTCCTCTTTGGGTCCAACTTCTTTGGGACTCTCTGAGCTTCCCAGACTTCCTGGAAGTCTATTTCCTTCACCAACTTGGGGGAGTTCTCCTTCATTATTTGTTCAAATAAATTTTCAATCCCTTGGTCTTCCTCTTCTCCTTCTGGCACCCCTATGACTCGGATGTTGGGACATTTAAAGATGTCCTTGAGGTTCCTAAACCTCTCCTCATTTTTTTTTGAATTCTTGTGTCTTCATTCTTTTCTGGTTGAATGTTTGTTTGTTTTTTTTCCTTCTGGTCGACTCTGTTGATTTGAGTCCCAGTGTCCTTCTCATCCCTATTGGTTCCCTGCACATTTCCCCTCATTTCCTTTAGCATATCCTTTATTTTTTCATCTAGTTTGTGACCAAATTCAACCAATTCTATGAGCATCCTGATTACCAGTGTTTTGAACTGTGCATCTGATAGGTTGACTGTCTCCTCCTCATTTATTTGTATTTTTTACCTTTTGTAGCTTGCTTTGCTGGTAAAGTTATTCAGGAGATCTTGGTCCATTTCTGCAAAGCCTGAAGTTTGTGTTACTAGAGTCAAATGGTCTCTGCAAAACCTGAAGCAGAATTCTTTAAAATCCTCAGTGTAATATACTTCACAGCAACAGAGAGCGGAGCAATGGCATTCTCCTCACAGATTCCTTGCTTGATAGTTTGTTGGCAGAGCTTTTTCAAACAACTTCCTCTGTAACATGTAGCTACATCCTAGCAATCCTACTGCTTCCTCAGGAGCCAGGCTAATGCTGTCTGGGTACAGCTATTCTAGGAAGACTTGGTAAACAGGATATGAAATATCATCCTCACTGTTCCAACACCTTGTGCATAAATGTACTTTCCATCCACCAGAAATTTCAGGTCTGCAGTGTTGGGGCTTACAAATTCCCTCTTCAGTCATTCAGTCACTCTGAGGTGGTGGTCATGTTCTATAGAATGGAGGTGCCAGGAGACATTGCCAGCAGACAAACACATTGTCCCTGCAGCAAAGGTGGGTGAGGTGAGGCAAGATCACTGACTGGCCTGGCACTGGCCTCCCATGTACACATGTTCGCTCTGGGTCTTAAAAGCTGAAGTGTGGGCAGAGTGGCAGACTGCAAGTTCTATCATTCTGTTCTATTCCACAACAGGAGTAGAACAGGACTGGTTACTTGTATTTCCAGTGCCCAACTTGCCATAAAAATTTGCACCCCAAACATCTACTTGGCCTTCTTCTGTTAATACTAATGTGTGTGTGTAGCTACAGGAAACCTACTGCACTATTCTACAGAGAGTTGACTGGTGGGTCCAAGCTGCCCATTTCCCTTGTAACCCCAGCTATAAATCTCCCCACTGTCTACCACTGCCATTGAGCACATCTGGCCACATGCTATGTTCACAACTACTTTACTCTGTAAGCAGCCAGTGTCTCTTCAAGGAATCAGCTAGTTGGTTGTTGATCCAGAGCCTACCTGCCCAGAGTTATTATAAACCCAGACAAATACCTCCCCATCAGATGTTGGAACCAAAAAATGCTAAGACCCGCAGGCAACTTCAATCAACTTGTTTGTTTGACAAATTACTTAGCATAGACATGACAAGGCACCAGACCGTGGTTTGTTGTCCCATTGCCCAGCTGGCTATAAGCTTTATGACTTCAGGTAGAGACTTCTCCTGTTGTTGCAAGGACAATATGTGGACGACTCCTATAGCTGAGGCAGGTTATTTTTTATTTTTATTTTGATTTTCTGCCACTTAAAGAATCCCATCTCCAAGGTTCAGTCGTGCTCTGGACATCACTTAATCCCAAACAGCCACAACAGTTTATGCCAAGCATGAAAATGTCATCATTTACAGTAGTATATAAAACTTCATTGCCAGTATTGCCAAAGACACAAGCTTGATGAAATAACCAACATCCCTCAGAATAAAGGGAGAAAATTGGCCATCTTCCCACATCTAACATGTTCAAAGATGACAGAGTAGCCTGTACTGGCTTCTGCTTTCTCCATAAAAATGGGGAAGTTCTTCCATATTGACTCAGTCCTATGCAGTTCCTGAGCACAGGTCCTCTGCCTATTCTTTAATTGGTCTGTTTGAGTTTTTGTTTGTTTGTTTGTTTTTGTTTTTGATGTTAAGTTGAATGAGCTTCTTATATATTTTGGAAATTAATTCCTTATCCAAAATATCATTGGTAAATATGTTCTTCCATATGGTGACTCCCCTTATCATTTTCTTGATCACTTCTTTTGCTGTGATCACTTTTTTTTTGCCCATTGAGTATGATGTTGGCTGTAGGTTTTTTAATGTGTGCCTTTATTATGTTGAGGTATGATCCCTCTATTCCTACTTTGTTGAGAGTTTTTATTATAAATGAGTGCTGGATTTTATCAAATGCTTATTCTATGGCTATTGATATGATTGTGTAATTTTTATCTTTCATTTTTGTTATTGTGATGCATTACATTTATTGAATTCTGAGTATTGTATCAACCTTGCATCCCTGAAATAAATCCCACTTGATAACGGTATATGATCTTCTTAATGTATTGCTGAAGCTGGTTTGCTAATATTTTGTTGAGGGTTTTTAGCATCTATGGCCTATAATTTTCTTTCTTTTTAGTTCCCTTATCTGATTTTGGAATTAGGATAATGCTGGCCTGTACAAGGAGCTTGAAAGTCTTCCCTGTGCTTGAATTTTTTGTAATAGTTCCAGAAGGATAGGAATTAATTCTTTGAATGTTTGGTAAAATTCTCCTGTGAGGTCACACTGTTCAGGACTTTTGTTTGCTAGGAGTTTTTTTTATTACTGCCACAATTTCATTATTTGTAATTAGTCGATTTGGGCTTTCTGTTTCTTCCTGATTTTGTTTTGGAAGACTGTATGTTTCTAGGAATTTACCTATTTCATCCAGGTTGTCCAAATTGTTGGCATATATTTACTTACAATATATTTTCATAGTATTTTCTTACAATACTTTTTATTTCTGTGATATCAGTTGTTACTTGTCCCCTTTTATTTCAGATTTTATTTATTTGGGTCCTCTCTTTTTTTTTTTTTTTTTTTTTGATGAGTCTGATTAAAGGTTTGTCAATCTTGCTTATTTTTTCAAATAACCAGCTCCTGGTTTCATTGATTTTTGTTGTGTTTTAGTCTCTACATCATTTATTTCTGCTCTGATCTTTATTATTTCCTTCCTTCTACTTTCTCTGTGCTTTGTTTGTTTTTCTCTATCTAATTCTTTTACGTGTAGGGATAGATTGTTTATTTGAGATTCTTCTTGCTTCTTGAGGTGGGCCTGTAATGCTATGAACTTCCCTCTCAGGACCGCTTTTGCTGTGTCCCAGAGGTTTTGGGTTGTTGGGTGTTCATTTTCATTTGTTTCCAGGTAATTTATTTTTAATTTTATCTCATTGTTAATCCATTGATTGCTTAATAACATGCTACTTAACTTCCATGTGTTTGAATGGTTTTGAGTTTTGTTATTATAGTTGATTTCTAGTTTCATGCCATGGTGATGCAAGAAGATGCTTAATATGATTTCAATATTATTGAATTTGTTAAGATTTATTTTGTGTCCTACATGTAGTCTATCTTTGAGACTGTTCTATGTGCACTTGAGAAGAGTGTATATTCTCCTTCTTTCAGATGAAATGTTCTATAAATATCAATTAAATCCATCTGATCTAGTGTGTCATTTAAGATCGCTGTTTTCTTGTCAATTTTTTTTTCTTTTTGGTTTGAAAGATCTATCTGCTGATGATAGTGGGATGTTAGAATCCCTGACTGTCACCGTATTGCTATTGAATTCTCCATTAAAGTCCACCAAATATTTCTTTGTATATTTAGTTGCTCCTGTTTTGGGTGCACATATGTTTATAGGGGTTATATCTTCTCATTGGATCAATCCCTTTTGTATTATGTAGTGACCTTTGTCTCTTGTTACGGCCTTTGTTTAGAAGTCTATTTTGTCAGTTATAAGCATTGCTATTCCATTTTTTTTCTGTTTCCACTAGCATGAAATATTTTCCCCATCCCTTCACTTTCAGCCTTAATGAATCTTTTGCTCTGAGGTGGGTGTCTTGTAGGCAGCATATGTATGGGCCATGTTTTCTTACCCACTCAGCTACCTGATGTCTTTTGATTGGAGCGTTCAATTCATTTACATTTAATGTTATTATTGATAGGTACTTATTTATTGCCAGTGTATTGCTATGCCTATGTTCCTCTCTTTCTCTATTTCTTCCTCTTCTTAAAGCAGTCCCTTTAACATTTCTTGCAGCACTGGTTTGGTGGTAAAGAACTCCTTTAGCCTTTTGGTGGGGGCTGCCAATCTCTTTATTTCACCTTTAATTTAAAATTATAGGCTTGCTGAACAGCCTAGTCTTGGTTGCAGATCTTTGCTTTTTATCACTTTGAATACTTCATACTTCAGGCCTGAATACTTCATACTTCAGGCCTGAAGTGTTTCTGTTGACAAATCACGTGACGCCTTATGGGAATTCCCTTGTAGGCAACTAACTGTCTCTTTTGCTGGCTTTAAAGTTGTCTCTTTGTCTTTAACTTTTTTCATTTTAACTATGATGAGTCTTTGTGTGGGTCCCTTTGGGTTCATCTTTATCAGACTCTCTGTATTTCCTGAACTTGTGTGACTTTTTCTTTTACCAGGTTAGGGAAGTTTTCTGCCATTATTTCTTCAAACAGGTTCTCTATCCTTTGCTCACTCTCTTCTCCTTCTGGTACTCCTATGATTTGGATGTTGTTATGCTTGATACTGTCCCAGAGGTTTCTTACACTTTCCTCATTTTTTAAAATTCCGTTTTCTCTTTGATTCTCTGCTTGGGTACTTACTATTATCTTGCTCTCTAATCATTTATTTGATCCTCTCCTTCATCTAACCTACCATTGATTCCTTCTAGTATATCCTTCATTTCAGATATTGCATTATTCACTTCTGACTGATTAATTTTTATGGTTTCTATATCTTTTTAAATGGTTACTGTCTCATTGTTTAAATTCTAACAGAGATAATCCCTTCTTCCCCCAAGTTCCTTATAACCATTATCTTAAACTATTCATCTTGTGTTTTGGTTGCTTGCATTTCATCCATTTATTTTAATTCTTTTTTCTGGGGATTTCTCTTATTCTTTTATTTGGGACATTTTTCTTTGTCTCCCCATTTTGTCCTTTTGTATTAGGTAGATCTGCTATAACTCCATACTTGTTATGTTGGTTTCCTGATGAAAGTGTTTTGTTGGGCTCAGTGGCATAATCTTCCAGAGCACCTGATTTCCATGCTTCAGGAATGTTTCTTGTGGGCTATGTGCACCTCCTGTTGTAGTAAAGTCTTAACTACTGTTGACCCTTTTGTGTATGGGGTTGACCCATCAGGCTAGGTGATCTTCGATTACCTAGGGTAAACTTCAATTACTGTGTATGAGACACTGTGCAGGGACTGATCCCCTAGGTATTGTTTCCAGGAGGGTTTGGTGCTTGCTGAAATCCTCCTTTGTGTGCTGCTTGTGTGGCTAGTTGGGTCAAGCTCCGGTGTGGTCTGAAGCCTAACACTATTGTGTTGGTTCTGGGATCACTTGGGTGAAGTTCAGATACAAATCACTGTGAAATATTGTGTGTAACTAGTCTTGGGCTCCCTGTCTGTAACTATCACAATGTTCATTGTTTGTATCTATGTCTACTGGGTTTGTGTGGGAGGGGCCAGGCTGAGTACCAGAATCAGCTTCCTGGAGCTCTGATCTGGGAGAAGATCAGTAAAAGTCCAAGGCTTTCTGAAGTGGGCATCCACCTGTCAGGTACTCCCTCCACCCTGAGATTGCCTGGACTTCCTCCAGGGTCTTATGAAGAAAAGCTGTTGAGTGAGCCCAAGCTGGCCTGCCCTGCTGACCCTCCCTCAGGGCCCAAGTTCTGTAGGGCAAGGTGACCAGAATGGGAGGATGGGGCTAGTGGGCTCCCTACTTTAAGGCCACATGGCCAGGCACTCAATGGCGAGAATGTGGCCCCTACTCCTGAGCCATACCATTCATACTCTACTAGAGTCTCCAACCATAGCTCCCACATGAGGAGCACAACACAGGTTAAGGTTGGTTGCAGCCAGCTGTCCCTTCTGTAGCAGCAAGTTCAGGAGGACAGGGCAGTGTTATGGGGACTAAGGCTAAGAGGTCAAGAAAGCCTTCTAATGGAGGTGGTACCAGCTATATCACAGGGCAAGTTGCACTGCTTCCCTTAGCTCTACAGTAATGCTTGCTTGAGCCCAAGACTAGAGCACTGAGGTAGATGCACTCTGAATGTCCCATCTCTGAGCAGAGCCTCCTTCCCCTACCAACTTGTGAAACTGAACACAGCAGGGTGGGGTCAGAAAGGATTATGAAAACATATCAAGGCAGTCTACTTTTGGAGATGGTGGTGGCTTATATGAGGGGAGCAAGCTGCGTGTCTCCCTGTAGCTCTGCTACCAACCCATCAGAGATCCCAATGGAGCTGCATTTTGAAGTTTCTGGCTCCAGGCTGTGCTACCTGCTCCCTTTTCCCCTGAAGGACGTGGAGGAACAGATCAAGTCAGCCCTTTTCTGGTGGTGATGCTGACCCTTGGGAGAAATGCAAGCTGCTCCCTGTAGCTCTGCAGTGTGCCACCAGAGACCCTTACAAAAGACTCCAAGGAGGTGGTGCTGAAGGTCCCAGTTCTGAGCTGTGCTGCCTTCGCCTTGGGACTGAGCTTAGCAGGATGAGATCTGTGGGATTCATGAATGCAAATCAAAGCAGACTTCACTGGAGATGGTGCAAGTCCATGAGAAGGGCCTGTACTTCTGTGGCAAGCCCTCTGGATCTCTCTTTGAAACCATGCCATACAGATCTCTTTATGGCTTCTGTATGCCCTGAGTTTCCTTCCCTCTACCAGAGCCCTGGGTGAGTGCCCACGAGTGAGCTCTTGTGTGTTGGCCTTTTAGGAGAGCACCTGGGATTCTAGCATACTCCCTCTCTTTCCAGTGGATAGAGACCCCACTGATTTTTGCTGCAATGCTATGCTGGCTCATCTTCTCGGCCCCGGTGCTCTGCTTTGGGGGTCCTGGCATGAGGTTGGGAACCTTCTCTCCTTGGTAGAGGGGACTTTTGAAGCTGAGATATTCCTCCAGCTTCAGCCGTGCACCTGGGGTATAGGGAACAGCCATGCCTACATCTCCGCCCTTCTTACCAGTCAGTCACTTTGTAGCTCTTCTATATATCTTTGGATATAGTACTCCTGTTCAGCTGTCCTTCAGTTGGTTATTCAGGTTGACTGCTCTATATTTTAGCTGTAAATCTGGTTTTGCACTAGAAGAAAGTGTGTAGCTTCCACCTACTCAGCAGCCATTTTATCTGTTTGTCTTTTTGCTTGTTGATATTTTTCTTTGCTGTGCAAAAACTTTTTAGTTTGTTGTAATCCTATTTGTTCCTTTTTTTCCCCCTTTTGTTTCTTTTGCCTGAGGGGATATATCCAAAGAAACATTACTAAGAACAATGTCAGAGAGTTTACTGCCTATTTTTACTTCCAAGAGTTTTATGGTTTCAGGTTCTACATTTAACCCACAGCTGATCTGAGAGATACAAACAAAATCTTTTCTTAAATATTGTTACATATATCAGGTACATAGATTCAAAGTTATGATTAGTTGCACATTTGTACATGACTAATGTTAAGCCATAACGTTTAAACCATCAGTTTGTTTATAACGTATTTTGTAAGGGTGTGTGATATTTGATAGTAAATTATATCTGAGAGATAATGTGAACTCCAAAGTCAGTGCTGGCGTAGCTTCCCCCCCCCCCAAACTTTGAAGTCAATGCTATGGGTCTTTTTCATTTACTATTCAAAATGGCTGGAAAAATATATCAATTTTATAATCCAAGAGGTACTGAAGAACTTCAATGAATGTTACTCGAGTCTGATGATGAAAACGACAGGGTCAAGTGCAAAAACAAAAGTACTTTAGAAGGTGAAGATTATGTACAAGTTAGTTTAGAAGATTTGGATACTGATGTAGATATTTCTAGTGAAGAAAGTGAAGATGAATTAGACATAAATGAAGAGTACTTTTTTGAAAGGATAAAGAATCAAAATGGAGTAAAAATCCAATAAGAAGACAAATTAGAAAAC
>PVJI01013688.1:0-46899 GCA_004026765.1 Micronycteris hirsuta
AAGGGAGATAAAGAAGGAAAAGAAAGCAAAAGAAAAGGAAAAAGAAAGATAAAGAAGAAAATAATTTGAAAATAACATAAAATAAAAAAATAATAAAAAATAGGAAATAAAAGGAAGAGAAAACTAGGAATACCAAATGAAGGGAAGGTAGAAGGAGTTAAAAAAATATAGAGGGACAGATAGGAAGGAGGGTGGGGAACAACAACCAAAGAAACAAGGAGAAAATGAAAGAAATAAAAAAAATAAAAAATAAAAATAAAAAAATACTTTTGTTGGCTGGCTTCAACAGCGTCAGGCTGGGAAGATCTGCTGTCTTCCTGGGCTGCACACTGAGCTGCCGTTCCGCCACCAGCGGAGTTGCCGGGAGTTTGCAGCACCTCCTCTGGGCCACCTGACTCCCACCCTGAGTCAGAGTTTATGATGTCTGTGACTCCCCTCAGTGGGGCTCAATGTAGCTCCTCTGTTTCTCCCGCACGGAGGGACTCAGCACCACAGGTCTGGGTTGTGTCTCAGGCCCTCCAGGTGTGAGCTCCGCGCCCCTGCCTTCGCAGATCGCTTTTGTCTCTGGAATCGGAGCTTGCAAGCCGCCGGCCTGGGCGCCCGGTTGGGCACCTATGCCAGCCACCCCCGACTGGCACCACCGGGTGCGCGCCCGATCCCGGAGCTCTGGGCCTGGGTTTCCCTTTCAGTTCAGTCTCCAATTCCTCCCGCTGGGATTGCCAGCCTCTGCAGATCAGTCCCCACGTACACACCAACCTCCGGTCTGCTGGGGACCAAGGCTCTTCCTACAGACACGCGTGTCTGCTTTGGCAACTCACACACCCCAATCCAGCTCCCTCCCACGGATCCTGGAGCAAACCGGGAAGCTGCTGCTACTGGATCCGCAGACCTCCCAGCTCCCCGTGAGGCCCGAGGGACCCCTTCCCTCCGAAGCAGTCTCCCTACCGGCTGATCTTTCAGTTTTATGCGCAGTCCTGGTTGCCAATCTTCCCAGACACCGGAATACAGCTGGGTGATCGCTCTGCTCCTCAGAAAATCGGCCAGATATCCCGCCAGTGGGCCGGAGGAAAGCGATCACGCTTCCTCCTTTTCCGCCGCCATCTTTCGCCTGTCCAATTTGGATGCCTTTTATTTCTTTTTCTTGTCTTATTGCTGTGGCTAGGACTTCCAATTTTATGTTGAATAGGTGTGGTGAAAGTGGACAACCTTGTCTTGTTCCTGATCTTAGTGGGAAAGCTCTAAGTTTTTGCCCATTGAATATGATGTTGGCGGTAGGTCTCTCATATACAGCCTTTATTATGTTGAAGAATGCTCCCTCTATTCCCATTTTGCTGAGTGTTTTTATCAAAAATGGGTGCTGTACCTTATCAAATGCTTTTTCCGCATCTATTGATACGATCCTGTGATTTTTATCTTTGCTTTTGCTTATGCGATGTATTACATTTATTGATTTGCGAATGTTGTACCATCCTTGCATCCCTGGATGAATCCCACTTGGTCATGGTGTATGATCTTTTTAATGCATTGCTGGATGTGGTTTGCTAATATTTTGTTGAGGATTTTAGCGTCTATGTTCTTCAGCGATATTGGCCTGAAGTTTTCTTTCTTTGTTGTGTCTTTATCTGGTTTTGCAATTAGGATGGTGCTGGACTCATAAAAAGAGTTTGGGAGTCTTCCATCTTCTTGGATTTTTTGGAATGGTCTGTGAAGGATAGGGGTTAGCTCTTCCTTAATGCTTTGTAGAATTCTCCCATGATACCATCTGGTCCAGGGCTTTTCGGTATTGGGAGCTTTTTGATTACTGCTTCAATTTCATCAGCTGTTATTGGTCTCTTCAGGCTTTCTTCTTCTTCTTCATTGAGTTTTGAAAGATTATATTTTTCTAAAAATTTGTCCATTTCACCTAGCTTTTCAAATTTCTTGGCATACAGTTCTTCATAGTAATTTCTTACAATCCTTTTTATTTCTGTGGCATCAGATGTAATCTCTCCTCTTTCACTTCTGATTGTGTTTATTTGGGTCCTCTCACTTTTTTTCTTGATGAGGCTACTTAAAGGCTTGTCTATTTTGTTTATCTTTTCAAAGAACCAGCTCCTGGATACATTGATCCTTAGAAATTTGCCTTTAGTCTCTAAGTCATTTAATTCTGCTCTGATCTTGGTTATTTCCTTCTTTCTACATGCTCTGGGCTATCTTTGTCGTTGTTCCTTGAGTTCTTGTAGGCATAGGGTTAGGTTGTTTATTTGAAATGTTTCTGTTTTTTTAGGTAGCTTTGTATAGCTCTGATTTCCCTCTCAGGACTACCTTTGCTGTGTCCCATAAGTTTTGGGTTATTGTGAGTTCATTTTCATTTGTTTCCAGGAACTTTCTGATTTTCTCTTTGATCTCTTTCTTGACCCATTCATTATTTAATAGCTTGCTATTCAATTTCCATGAGTTTGAATGTTTTCAAGTTTTTTCCTTGAGGTCGGTTTCTAGTTTCAGTCCCTTGTGGTCAGAGAAAATGCTTAATATGATTTCAATTTTCTTCAATTTGTTGAGGCTTGTTTTGTGTCCCATCATGTGGTCTATCTTTGAAAATGTTCCATGTGCACTTGAAAAGAATTTGTGTTTTGCTTCTTTTGGATGAAAGGCTCTATATATATCAGTTAAGTTAATTTGATCTAGGGCATTGTTCAATGCTGCAATATCTTTGTTAATATTTTGTTTGGAAGATTTGTCCATTTTTGACAGTGGGGTGTTGAAGTCCCCTAGTATAATTGTGTTGCTGTCAATATCTTTCTTGAAGACCTCCAAGATTTTCTTTATGTATTTGGGTGCTCCTATGTTGGGTGCATATATACTTACAATGTTTATTTCTTCTTGATGGATTGTTCCCTTGAGTATTATGAAGTGACCTTCTGGCTCTTTTTATGGCTCTTTTTTTGAAGTCAATTTTGTCTGATATGAGTATTGCCACCCTGGCTTTTTTTTTCCTGTCCATTTGTTTGGTATATTTGTTTCCAGCCCTTCACTTTCAGTCTGTGTAGGTCTTTTGTCCTGAGGTGTGTCTCTTGTAGGCAGCATATGTGTGGGTCATGCTTTCTTATCCATTCAGCTATTCTATGTCTTTTAATTGGAGTATTTAATCCATTTATGTTTAAAGTTATTATTGATAGGTACTTATGCATTGCCATTTTTTTGTACCTGTGTTCTTCTCTCTCTCACTCTCTTCCTTCCTTTTCTTAAAGCAGTCCCTTTAGCATCTCTTGCAGAGCTGGTTTGGTGGAGGTGTATTCTTTTAGACTTCTTTTGTCTGGGAAGCTCCTTATTTGGCCTTCCATTTTAATTGAAATCCTTGCTGGGTAGAGTAACATTGGTTGCAGGCCTCTGGCTTTAATTACTTGGAGTATTTCTTGCCATTCTCTTCCAGCTTGGAGTGTTTCCATTGAGAAATCAGCTGCTAGCCTTATTGGGGCTCCCTTGTATGTTACTTCCTTTTTCTCCCTTGCTGCCTTTAAGATTCTCTCTTTGTCTTGGAATTTTGCTATTTTAATTATGATGTCTCTTGAAGTGGGCCTCTTTGAGTTCCTCTTGATTGGGGCTCTCTGTATTTCCTGGATTTGTGTCACTTTTTCTCTCATCAAATTAGGGGAGTTTTCCATTATTACTTTTTCAAACAGGTTTTCTATTCCTTGTTCTTCTTCTTCTCCTTCTGGTATCCCAATTATGTGGATATCGTTACATTTCATTTTGTCTTGCAGTTCCCTTACCACTTGGTCATTCTTTCTGAGTCTCTTTTCTTTTTCTTGCTCTATCTGGGAGTTTTTTCCCACCTTGTCTTCCAACTCGCTGATCTGATCCTCTACTTCATCCAGCCTGCTTGTAATTCCTTCTAATGTGTTTTTATTTCTGAGATTTTATTGTTCATGTCTTCCTGGTTTTTGTTTATAATTTCTATTTCCTTTTTCATGCTGATGTAGCTCTCACTCAATCCCTTGTAGTTGTCTGTGAGCTCCTTGAGCATCTTTATAACCATTATTTTGAATTCTATATCTGATAGTTTGGTTACCTCCATTTCGTTTAGGTCTTTAAGTGAGGAGTCTTCCATTCCTTTTGATTGCATGTTTTTTTTTTTTTTGTCTCTCCATTTTAGTTGACTCTTTTTGTTTGTTTCTGTGCTTCCTGATGTTTCACTTTGCTAGCTGTCTTGTAGGATGAACTTCTATGGTAGGAATTCTATAAGATTCAGTGGTGTGGTCTCTGATCTCCTTGACTGGATGCTCTAGGTTTGCCCTTTCTTCTGTTTGTGTGGGCTCTCTTATTGTACTTGGGTCTGTACCTTTTGGTGGTTCCTTTATTGGTGGTTTTTCTCCTCCACAGGTATGCTGATGTTCGCAGCTCCCACCTATTCTTGTATTTGATCAGTGGCAGCGGGTAGGCAAAATGAATTAAAACAGCATCTTATGAAAGTATTTTATGGGGTTTAAAGTGTCAGCAAGTAGAGAAGAGATTGGAGATTGTTTGTATAAGTATGGCGTTAACTGTCATTATTTCACCCAATTAGCTGCTTTTTATAAAAGGTGAAAGAGAGATAAGATTCTTGTTAGAGGGGAGGATGATTGTGAGCTGAATCCAGAAAACAGAGCACGTGTGCTATGTTAGATGATGAGATATAGTGAGATTAAAGTACAGAAAGTAGATGTAGTGTGAGAGAGAATAGAGTTAACCACAAAAATAGTGCTCAGGGATAAAGTGAAGTGGGCTAAGACCAGGGAGGGTTGCTGTTCAGTATGTACAATCATATGGAACAATTATTTACAATAGTACTGGAACAACAATAATATGACAAGAAATACATGATTTGGATAACCAGAATAGAAAGTACCTGATCAAGAGTTATGTGTTATTGGAACACAGGTGAAGTGAAAGAAGGAAAATTAAAATACAATACAGAGAGAATAAGGAAAAACAGTCAAGCAATGTAATTAAACAGGGAAATAAAATGAGGAAAACTAAACGTAAGGAAGAGAAATAAAAAAATACTAATAAAATAAAACTGGTAAAAAATAATTGCAAGATAATAATAATACACACACAATAAAACACCAGCTCCGTGGGATAGCAAAGTGACATTTGTCTCAGTTTCTCTGTTTTTGGGGTTAGCCTTGTGCTCTTCCTTTCGATCTGTCTCTGGACTCTTTGTAACTCTGTGTCTTATCGTCTCACTTGGAAGAAGGAGAAAAAAAAAGGGGAAGAGAAATGATCCAAAAAGAAAAGGAAAAAACAAAGATAATAACCTCCTGCTGACTTCAAACCTGTTCAGTGAGTTCTGCTATCTTCCTAGATGCTACAGGAAGAGGGGGTTGTGCTTCACTTTTCTCCCTTCCTTTGGTTCTGAGAGGGTGGGGACCAGGTTTGGGTAGCACTATTCACAGGCCCAGGTCTTCCATGAGGTGCCAGGCTCAAATCAGCCACTCAGCTGCTCACAGCATGAGTCAATCTCCGTGCAGAGCCTGAGACAGGCGGGGTGCAAGGTTCAGCTTGGCTATTGTCTCTGGGCGCGCAGTGCCAGAGCAGTGGGGCTCACGGTTCCCCTCTGCCACTCACTCTGGGAGCTCGCAGCTGAAATCTCCCTTGGGGAGCGCCAGCTGCTGCTGGAGAGTTCCTTACAAAGCAGCTGCCTGCAGTTCTTAACAAGCGCACCGCACAGCCCCACTTTTTCTACCAGCCCGCAGACTGGTGTATACTACCTCTGTGTGTCTCCCACTTCATCTCTACTGTCTGTACTTCCCCCAGCGACTTTCAGCACCCAGGCCCCTCCTAGTGCTGTCTGCCCTCCCTGCTCTGGTAGGGGAGGGAGCTGGTGCTCTAACTCACCCCCCCTCCCCGCCCATACCCTGCAGCAGGCTGGGGGCGGGGGCCACAGCAGTCTTGGTCTTGGAGCAGATCCCAGGGACCTTACCGTCCCAGCGCGCTCTCCTCACTGTCTGTTTTTCAATGTCCTCTGCAATTTTTTTGCCTCCAAACTTCATGTAAGCTGGCATTCCATCGGTTCTTCACTCTGTTCCTTGGAAGATCAGCTAGGTGTTCCAACTGGGCGCAAGGAGAACTGGGTTCCACTCCCACCTACTTCACCGCCATCTTCCTCTCCTATCCAATTTCTATTGAAGGACACTTTGGTTGTCTTGGCCAATGTCAATAATGCTGCAGTGAACATAAGGGTGTGTAAGTCTGCAAATAAATGTTTTTGAGTTTTTCTGGTATATACCCAAAAGTGGGATAGCTGGGTCATATGGTAATTCTATTTTTAGTTTTTTAAGGAACTGCCATACTGTTTTTCATAGTAGCTGTACCAGTTTACATTCTCACCAGCAGTGAATGAGAGCTCCTTTTCCTCCACAACTTTTCCAGCGCTTGTTAATTACCTGTCTTGTTGATAATGGCCAATTTAACAGGTGTGAGATGATATACTTTCGATTTGCTTTTCCCTGATAGCTAGTGTAGTTGAACACCTTTTCAGATACCTGTTGGCTGTTTGTCTTCTTTGGAGAGGTGTCTGTTCAGGTCCACTGCCCATTTTTTTTAAAATTAGATTGTTTGGTGTTGAGTTATATGAGTTCTTTATATATTTTGGTTATTAACTCCTTGTCAGAGCTATTGTTTACATATCGTCTCCCATTCAGTTGGTTGCCTTTTTGTTTTGTTGTTGGCAGTTTCTTTTGATGTGCAGAAGCTTTGGAGTTTGATATAGTCCCAGTCATTTATTTTTGCCTTTACTTCCCTTGCTTTTGGAGTCAAATTCATAAAATGTTCTCTACAACCGAAGTCCGTAAGTTTAGTATCTATGTTCCCTTCTACGTACTTTAGTGTTTCAGATCTTATATTTAGGTTTTTGATCCATTTTGAATTGATTTTTGTACACAGAGACACACTAATCTAGTGTTCATTCCTTTGCATGCGACCTTCCAATTCTCCCAGCACCATTTATTGAAGAGGCTTTCTTTTCTCCATTGTGTGTTTTTGGCTCCTTTGTCAAAAATTATTTGCCCATATACACGTGCTTTTCTTTCTGAGTTCTCAGTTCTGTTCCATAGGTCTATATGTCTGATCTTCAGCCAATACCATGCTGTTTTGATATCGTAGCTTTGTAATTTGAAGTCAGGTAGTGTGATACCTATGCCTTCATTCTTTTATTTCTCAGGATTGCTTTGGGTCTTTTGTGGTTCCATACAAATTTGACAGTTTTTTTTGTTCAATTTCTTTAAAGAATACATTGGGATTTTGATGTGGATTGCATTAAACCTCTATATTGTTTTGGGTAATAATGGCCATTTTAACTATGTTGATTCTTCCAATCCATAAACACGGAAAGTCCATTTAGTTTTTTTCATAAAATAAAAGACACATTATTCATTTTCACTAATAACTTTATTGATTTTGATATTTTGAGTATGTCAGCTATCTCCTGCTATTGGCTTCTAGCGGGTAGAGGTTCGGGTACTGCTTAACATCTTCTGATGCATAAGACAGCCCCATAGCAAAGAATTATTTGGCTAAAATGTTAATAGTACCAAGAAACTTTGCAAACCACTTTTGACATGTTCAATCAGTCACAGCACCTTCTCCATTTACTGCATAAGTCTTTTTTGTATGTGTTTCAGTTGCGTTTTTACTTTTCTTGAAGCAATAAAGCATAATATGCCAAAAATGTTGCATATTTTTTCCATCTTCAATATTAAAATGCCTGCACAAAAATTCACCAATTGTGATGTTTTTTAATGCATGTTAATATGACGACTGTCACAATACAATCTAACAAAATTTTTTCAAGTGAAGTTAAAGACAACTAAGCACTACTAGAGCCATCATACGGAAAAAACTAAAAGAACTTTTTGGCGCACCCAATAGAAAAACAATGGATTTTTGTACATTGATTTTGTATCCTGCAACTTTACCGTATTTATTTTTTCTAATAGTTTTTGGATGGAGTCTTTAGGATTTTCTGTATACAGAATCAAGTCATCTGCAAAAAGTGACACTTTTACTTCCTCCTTCCCAATTTGAATGCTTTTGATTTCTTTCTCTTGCCTGATTGCTCTGGCTAGAACTTCCAGGGCTATGTTAAATAAGAGTGGTAAGGGTGGGCCTCCTTGTCTTGTTCCTGATTTTGGAGGAAAAGCTTTCAGTTTTTCGCCATTGAGCATGATCATAGCTGAGGATTTGTTGTACATGGCCTTTATTATGTGGAAGTACTTTCCTTCTGTACCCATTTTATTGAGTGTTTTAATCAAAAAGAGATGTTATATCTTATCAAATGCTTTTTTTTGCATCTTTTGATAAGATCACATATTTATCTTTCTTTTACTAATATGGTGTATTACATTGATCGATTTGTGTATTTTGAACTATCCTCATGCCCCTGGAATGAACCCCACTGATTGTGATGTATTATTTTTTTAAATGTATTGTTGTATTTAATTTGCTAGTATTTTGTTTGGGAATTTTATATCTGTGTTCATCAGAGAGATTGGTCTGTAGTTTTCCTTTTTAGTGTCCTCCTAGCCCGGTTTTGGTACCAGGGGTATGTTGGCCTCATAAAATGTGTTAGGAAGTATTGCCTCTTCTTCAATTTTTTGGAAAAGTTTGAGAAGGATAGGTATCAAATTTTCTTTGAACGTTTGGTAAAATTCCCTAGTGAAGCCATCTGGTCCTGGACTTTCACTTTTTCGGAGGTTTTGATTGGTTTCAATTTCCTCACTGTTTATCAGTCTGTTTAGGTTTTCCATTTCTTCATGATTCAGTCTAGGAAGGTTATATATTTCTTGGAACTTATTCATTTTTCCCAGGTTATTGAATTTGATCGCATATAGGCTTTCATAATATTCTAGCATGATCCTTTGTATCTGTGTGATGTCTGTGGTAACTTCTCTTTCATTCCTGATTTTGTTTACACTAGTCTTTTTTCCCCTTAGTATAGCCAAAGGTTTATTAATTTTATTAATTTTTTTCAAAGAACCAGTTCTTTGTTGTATTAATCTTTTTATGTAGTCTTTTTCTCTGTTTTTTTTCAATTCTGCTTTAATTTTTATTATTTCCTTTCTTCTGGTAACTTTGGGTTGCTTTTGTTCTTCTTTTTCTAAATCTTTAAGATGTAATCTTAGGTTGTTTACTGAAATAGGCCTGCAGTGATATGAACTTCCCTCTTATTACTGCTTTTGCTGCATGCTAGAAGTTTTCATATGTCATATTGTTATTCTCATTTGTCTCTATGTATCTTTTGACCTCACCTTTTATTTCTTCTTTGACCAAGTCATTTTTTAGTAGTGTGTTGTTTGATCTCCACATATTTGTGTGCCATGTTTTTTATTTTTGTTTTTTGCATTTGATTTCTAATTTCAAAGCATTGTGGTCTGAGAATATGCTTGGTATATAATTTCAGTCTTTTTGAATTTGTTGAGGTTAGTTTAGTCACCCAAACTGTGTCTATTCTTAAGAATGTTCCTTGTGTACTGGGAGAAGAATGTATTATCTGATGTTCTGGGATGGAAGGCTCTATAAATGTCAATTATGTCCATTTGTTTTAAGTGTCATTTAAGGCTGCTATTTCTTGATTTCTGTTTTGATGATCTGTCTAGACTTGTCAATGGAGTATTAATGTTCCCAGCTATGATTGTGTTCTTGTCTTTTTCTCCCTTTATTACTGTTAGTTGTTGCTTTATATATTTCAGTGCTCCCTGATTGTGTGTGTGTGTGTGTGTGTGTGTGTGTGTGTGTGTGTGTTATGTCTTCTTGATGGTTCCCTTTATCATCCTAAAATGTCAACTTTGGTCTCTACTTATCTTTGTTATCTTGAAATCTGTTTTGTCATATATAAGTATAGCTACTTACATCTGACAAAATATCATGCTTTTCTGTGTATTTTATTTGCTGGGAGAATCATTTTCCACCCTTTCACTTTGAATCTACCTTTGTCTTTGCAGCTTAGATGTGTTTCCTGAAGGCATTACATGGTTAGGTTTTGTTTTTTGATCCAATCTGCTACTCTGCCTGTTTATTGGTGAATTCAGTCCATTTACATTTAGGGTAATTATTGATGTACGAGGATTTCGTATACCCATATTAACTTTTGTTTTCTGATAGATCTGTGCCTCTGTTAATTCATTTCTTTTGTGTTTCTGTCTGTTGTTTTTGTTTGGTGATGTTCTATACATTGTTCCTCTGTTTCCTCTTTTCCTATGCTATTTGTCTCAGTTTGGTTTTCTGTATGTGTGATTGCCATTAGATTTATGAAAAACAAAGTTTTATATATACACGAGTACTTTTTCTTTTGAATGCATCTGATCTCCATCATCCCTCCCTCCCTAGATCTTTTCTCCCTCCCCTATTATGTTTTTATGTTTACATTATTATTCATGTTTACAAATTATTCATGTTTACACTGTAAGTTTCCTGGTCATCTTATTCACAGATTTGTGGCCTTTTGTTCTTTGTTTCAGGTAGAATAACCTGCTTGAGTATTTTCTGCAGTAGAAAGAAGTCTTCTGATGATGAGTTCCCTGGCTTCTGTATGTCTGAAAAAGTCTTTATTTCTGCTTCATAGTTATAGGATTACTTTGCTGGGTATTATTCTTTGCTGGTAATTTCTCTCTTTCAGTAGTTTGAGTATTTGATTCCACTCTCTTCTGGCTTGTAAAGTTTTTGCTGAGCAATCTGATGATAACCTAATTGGCTTTCCTTTATAGGCTACTTTCTTTTTTTCCCTGGTTGCCTTGTGAATTTTTTGTCATTAATTTTTTACAGTTTTAATACAATATGCTTTGGAGAAGGCCTCTTTGGATTGAGGGAGCTAGGTGTTATGTTTGCTTCTTGGATTCAAGGATATACTTCTTTTTCTAGGTTTGAGAAGTTCTCGTCAATTATTTGTTTGAACAGACTCTCTGTTTCCTTCTCCTTCTCTTCTTGTATTTGTATGCCTATTATTTTTATATTGCTCTTGTGGAGTCAGATCATTCTCGTAGAACTCTTATTTTTCTCAATGCTCAAGTCTTTTTTTTTACTCTTCATCATTCCTATATTTCTATATTCAATATCACTGATCCATTTCTCCATTTGGTTTGCTCTATTTTCACGCTCCCTAGTTCATACCTGATCTCTTTTTATTGAATTCTTCATCTCTAGAATTTCTTTTTTTTTTTAAGTTTCAGTCTCCTTGGTGAAGTACTTGTTCTGTTCATTGTTTTCTGAACTTGCTAAATTTCCTGTCTGTATCATCTCACATCTCACGGAGTATCTTCAGAACTGCAATCTTGAATTCTCTGCTATTTATGTCCCATATTTCCATGTCATTGTTTGTTTCCTGGAGATTAAAACAATTTTTTTTATCTGCCTTGCTACCTTGGTTATTCAGGTATTTGATGGATTCCTTTTCTGTCTAGGTATCAGTATGTGAGTGACACTACTCTAGCAGATTGGTATAAAGAGGTCTTTCTATTCTTTTCCAATAGGTGATGCTGAATCACAAGGTTTTTTTTTTTTTTCTCTATGAAATCCCAGTGTTGACCCACTCTCTCTGGCAGCCATCAATGTAGCTGTGATGTGTAGGTGCTGGGAGGGCTGGGGGAACCTGACACTTCTTTATTGTTCCCTTGTTCCCTCCAGTATTGGTGATCTCTGTCTTCTGTGGGGTTCCCTCTACACTCTGACCCCCTTTGCTCAAGGAGAAATATAATTCTGTAGTGATAGTTCTCAGATTAGCAGATAATGTGCTCTGCAACCCAACACTATGGGCAAAGGGAGGTATGCCCTGGGAGATTAAGGGGTGCTAAGGGGAAGTGGCCAGGCTCCATGGCTTTGTTTCTCTGAAATGCTGACCATCTGACTCCCTTGCTGGGTGTCCTTGCCCAGGTCTCTAGAATCAGCTGCAGCTTGTACTGCTCCCTCCTGCAGCAGTGCCTGCTGAGTCTCTCTGCTCCTCCTGACTGAAGGGTGTGTCAGCCACAACCAGATTCCTCCCCTTTTCCTTTTCACCTCCACCTTTTGCTCTCTTTACCCACCTTTAGATGTTTCAATGCACAGATCTCTCAGGTGTATTTGTGTGTTGAGCAGGGGATCCTTTGTTCGGTTGTAGCTGTTCAAATTGTTGAAAGTTCAACAGGAGAGACCGAGGCTATTTCTCATGCTGCCATTCCTCTGGTGTCACTCCTCACATTATGTCTTTGCATAAGACAAAAATGTGTCCTTTTGCAGCATCTAGAGGTCCTGAATTCTCTGGCTTCTGGTCTCCCTTCTGCCATCTTTAAAGGCAAGAGTGTAGTATTTTCAAATCTCTCACTGACTCTGACTATTGGTATAAGTTTGATTCATTTATACCAGATGGCTGTTGCTTTGTTGGCTGTTGTCATTTTTTAATTTGACAAACTAAGGGAAAAGAAGTCAGTGCCCCTGACTAAATAGTATTGCATGTTTTAAAAATTTTTGTGGCACACTGGTTGAAAATTGCTGCTTGCTCCTAAAGAATAACAAAAGTAAGTCCTTTCTCAAGGGTTAATACCCTCCTTTGAGGGGTATTCTGGTATTTCAAAGGTGTGTTAACCTAGTTGCACAAGAACATTGGAAAGAGCTGGCTTAAAACTTTTTACTAAAGTTATAGGCCTGGAGCATGACTACCTGTCATAACCTACCCAGCTAGGAATTTATGATCAGATCACACTGTGAGGTTACTCTCCATAGAACCTTTTTTTCACCCACAGATTGGAGTTGGAGATATGGACTGTAATAAGAGAGAACTAAAATGCTTCTCCCGTTAAGAGGAAGTTACAGTGATTGAAAAGATTAAGAAATTGAATAAAAATTACTATGATTATACAAACTACCATAAGAAAGAAAATGTAAAACAAATGAAACATGAACTCAGTTTATCTAGAGAAAGCAGAAAGGAGGGACAAAGATTACCGTAAATGAAAAATAAGATGGCAGAAATTCTGATATAACACTGATTACAAAAAAAGTAAATGAATTAAGTTAACAAAAGACTCATATTTTTGGATTGTATTAAAGATTGTACAAGAAACTCACTTATGAACAGGAAACTTGAAATAAAAAAATGTAAATAAATATAACAGGCTAATATGAACCAGAATAAAGATGAAAAAGCAGTCTGAATAGAATAGAATACAATGAAAAATATAACAGAGATATTATTGCACATTGGTTAAAAAAACAAAAATGTTAACAGTAAAAATTAGATGGTAAATTAACAGTAAAAGTTTGTAATTATATGGTGATGGGTGCTAATTAGCATTATTGTGGTGATATTTTGCAATATATAATGTATCAAATCCTGTTACACATCTGAACCTAATGTTTTCTGTTAATTATATAAAAAAGTACAAAAAATGACATCTATTTTGACTTATATGCACTTAACATGGCTTTAAATTATATCAAGCAAAAACAGGCAACTGAAGAAATGGAAATATCAACAACTATACTTGGAGATTTTGAAACACCTCTCTCCCTCTCAAAAACTGAAAGATAAAATGATGAAAAATTAAGCAGGGAGAGTTTAAAATTTTTATTATTTTTCAATTACAGTTGATATACAATATTATAAAACTTTCAGGTGCACAGCATGATCATTAGACATTTATATAACTTACAAAATGATCCCCCGGGTAAGTCAGTACCCATATGACACTGTACATGGTTATTACAATATTATTGACTATATCCCCTATGCTGTGCTTTACATCCTTGTGACTGTTTTTTATAACTGACAGTCAATTTGTACATCTTAATTCCTTCCCCCTTTTTACCCATCTCTCCACACCGCCCCCCCATCTGACAACAATCAAAAAGTTCTTGGTATCTACAAGTCTGTTTCTGTCTTGTTTGTTTAATTTGCTTTTTAGATTACACATATAAGTGAAATCATATGGTATTTCTCTTTCTCTAACTTATTTTACTTAGCATAATACCCTTTAGGTCCATCCATGTTGTTACAAATGGCAAGATTTCACTCTTTTTATGGCTGTGTAATACTCCATTGTATACACGTACCATTTCTTTAGCCATTTATCTATTGATGGACTCTTACTTAAATGGCTTGCATATTTCGAGTATTGTAAATAATGCTGCAATGAACATGGGGATGCATATGTCTTTTGGAATTCGTGTTTTGCATTTCTTTGGATAAACACCTAGAAGTGGAATTGCTGGATTCTTCTTTGTCTCTTGTTATAGCATTTCTTTTAAAGTCCATTTTGTCTGATATAAGAATTGCTACCCCATCTTTTTTTAAATTTCCATTTTCATGAAATATTTTTTATATCCCTTTACCTTCAGTCTGTGTGTCTTTCTATCTGAAGTGGATCTCTTATCAGCAGCATATGTATGGGTGTCATTTTCTTATCCATTCAGTCACCTATGTCTTTTAATTGGAGCATATAATCTATTTACATTTAAAGTAATTATTGGTAGGTGTGTAGTTATTGCCATTTTATTATTATAACTTAATATTTTTTCTTCTTCTTAAAGAGGCCCCTTTAAAATTTCTTGTAATACTGGTGGTCAATTAATATTTGACAAAGACGGCAGAAGCAGAAAATGGAGTTAAAATAGCCTCTTCAACAAATGGTGTTGGGAGATCTGGACAACTACAACATGCAAAAAAATGAAACTTGACAACCAACTTACACCATACACAAAAATAAATTCAAGGTGGATAAAAGACTTAAATATAAGTTGTGACACCATAAAAGTCCTAGAGGAAAACATCAGTAGGAAAATTTCAGACATTCCACGCAGCAACATCTTCAATGATATGTCCCCTAGAGCAAGGGACATAAAGGAAAGAATAAACAAATGGGATCTTGTCAAAATAAAAAGCTTCTGCACAGCTAAAGAAAACAGCATTAAAATGAAAAGAGAACCAACCATATGGGAAAACATATTTGCCAATGATACCTCAGACAAGGGTTTGATCTCCAAAATATATAAAGAACTCATAGGACTCCACTCCAAGAAGACAAGCAACCCAATTTTAAAAAGACATGAATAGACATTTCTCCAAGGAGGACATACAAAGGGCCCAGAGACATATGAAAAGATGCTTATCATCACTATCCATCAGAAAGATGCAAATTAAAACCACAACGAGATATACTTCACACTGATCAGAATGGCCATCATAAGCAAATCAACAAACAATATGTGTTGGAGAAGTTGTGGAGAAAAGGGAACCCTAGTGCACTATTGGTGGGAATGCAGACTGGTGGAGCCACTGTGGAAAACAGTATGAAATTTCCTCAGGAAACTAAAAATAAAATTACCTTTCAACCCTACAATTCCACTGCTGGGATTATACCTTAAGAACCCTGAAACACCAATTCAAAACCTATGAACCCCAACGTTCATAGCAACACAATTTACAATAGCTGAGTGCTAGAAACAACCTAAGTGCCCATCAGTAAATGAATGGATCAAAAAACTATGGTACATTTACATGAAGGAATACTACACAAGAAAGAAGGAGCTCCTACCCTTTGTGACAGCATGGATGGAACTGGAGAACATTATGCTAAGTGAAATAAGCCAGGTGGTGAAAGACAAACACCATATGATGTCACCTTTAACAGGAACCTAATCAACAAAACAAGCAAGCAAATGAAATATAACCAGAGACATTGAAATAAAGAGCAAATTGGCAGTAACCAGATGAGAGGGGGGAGAGGATAATGAGAGGAAAAAGGGGAAGGGTCATCAAGGAACATGTATAAAGAATCCATGGACAAACCCAAAAGGGGGTAGGATCGAGGGTGGGAGGTGGGGATGGGTGGGTGTGGGGAGTGGTGGGTGGAAAATGGAGACAACTGAAGAAAAAAAAGGAAAAAATACATTTCTTGTAATACTGGTTTGGTGGTGATGAAATCCTTTAGCTTTTTTTTGTCTGGAAGCTCTTTATATGTTCTTTCATTCTAAATGATAGCTTTGCTGGGTGGAACAATCTTGGCTGTAGGTCCTTGCTTTTTTTTTTACCACTTTGAATATTTCTTGCAAATCCTTTCTGGTCTGAAGTGTTTTTGTTGAGAAATCAGCTGACAGTCTTATGGGAGCTCTCTTCTAGGTGATTAGCTTCTTTTCTCTTGCTGATTTTAAGCTTCTCTCTTTGTCTTTAAACTTTTGTATTTTAATTATGATGTGTCTTGGTGTGGGCCTCTTTGGGTTCATCTTGTTTGGGACTCTGCTTCCTGGGCTTATGTCTATTTCCTTACCAAGTTAGAGAAGTTTTCAGTTATTTCTTCACGTAGTTTCTCAATCCCTTACTCTCTCTATTCTCCCTATGATGTGAATGTTTGTACAATTGATGTTGACCCAGAGGCATCTTAAATTATCCTCATTTTTTTTAGATTCTTTTTTCTATTTGTTGTTCTGATTGGATTTGTTTCTGCTATCTTGTTTTCTAAATCACTGATTTGATCCCTACTTCATCTAATTTGTTGATTTCCTCTAATGTGTTCTTCATTTCAGTTACTGTGATCTTTTCTGACTGGTTCTTTTTTTGTGTGTTTTCTAGCTCCATTTTTATAACCAGTGTTCTGACCTCTGCATGGTAGATTGCTTGTCTTCATTTTGTTTAGTTCTTTTTGTGGCATTTTGTTCTGTTGCTTCATTTGAGACATATTTTTGTCTCCTCATTTTGGCAGTCTCCCTGTGTTTGTTTCTGTGTATTAGGTAGGGCTGCTATATTTCCTAATCTTGGCAGAGTGGCCTTATGTAGCGGGTGTCCTGTGGGGCCCAGTGATGCAGTCTCCCTTGTCACCTGAGCTGGGTGCTCCAGATGGGTTAATTGTGTGGGTAGTGTGTACACAATCTGGTTGTAATTGAGCCTTGATTGCTGTTGGCATGTCAATGGGAGGGATTGACTCTCAGGCTAAATGGATGTGAGGGCTGGCCATGACTATAGCAGAGGCTGACTTCTGTTGTGCAGAGGCTGACTTCTGTTGTGCAGGGGCTGACTTCATGGACCAGGATTCACTTTAGCTGGGCTCTGGTGCCTGTCAACTCTGCTCTTTGGATGTGTTGTTTGTGGAAGTAGTTGGGTGTGATATGATGCTGGCCACTGGTGTGTTGGTTCTGGGGCCTCTTGGGAGGATCTCTGATGCAGGTCAAGGTCAGTTTCTGCCTGTATCTGGGTGGGGCCACCTTGTCTGAGCTACAAAGTGATCTGTAGATGGCTGCCTCTTGTACTGGGCTTGAGAGTGCCTAGGAGAAACTAAGCTGCAAAACTGCTAACTGCCACTAGTGCCGGGCTTGGGGCCATTTAGCAAGAGATAAAGGGCACACTGAGGCCAGCTGCTTGTTTGGGGTTTGTGAACTTTTGAGAGATTTTAGGAAAGTCTGAGGCACAAGCTGAGACTGGCTGTTTGTGTGGAAAAACCTCCAAAAGCAGCTTGGGTGGCCTGCATGTGTGATGGGGCGGGGGCCTCAGAGAATCACCAGGGCGAGACAAATGGTGTTAGCCAGGTTAATAGAGAGGCACTTGGTGCCTGCCTGCATCTACCAGCTGGGTGGGGGAAGGGCTCAACAAAGGAACAATGGCATCTGTCAGCACTTCTGTCTAGAAGAAAGCTGCCCCTCCAACCCTCATCCTGACACCAGACAATTCATTTCCTTCTCATATATCCCTGATGCTTTTTGAGCTGCTGCCCCAGAGCTGGAGCTCAGAGCAATTGAGTTTGCCAGCAAATAAATCTGTTTGCAGGTCTTTTAAGAGGAACTGCCTGGGACTTCAGCAACTTTCTGTCTCAGCCACAATCCCCACTGGTTGTCATAACCAGAAGTTATGGGGACTTCTCTTGGTACTGGAACCTTGGGCTGGGGAACTTGATGTGGGACTGAGACCCCTTGCTCCTCAAGGACAACCTCCAAAGCCAAGATATCCCTCTCGTTTTTTAACTACCACAGGTGGGTGTGGAACCAGCCTATTCGTGTCTTCATCTTCCTTCCATTTTCATTGTGGCTTCTTCTGTACATCCTTAGCTTCTGTTCAGCTGGTCTTCAGAGATAGTTCTCAATGATGATTGTTCTGTAGTTTAGTTGTAATTTTTATGTGGTCATAGGAGGAGGCAAGTACAGCATTTACCTACCCCACCAACTTGACTGAAATTCAAGCAGAGAGCAGTTATTCAAGACAAAGTTACCTTTAGCTTTAGCTAGTTGGCATATTTAGAACCCTGTGCCAAATAGAATGATTGGGAAAGGTTTAGTGTTTTTAAGTAGGATGGGCCAAGAAGGCATCTCTAATGAGATGACATTTGAAAAACTCTGCAGATAAAATATTTGGGGGAAGAGCATTCTAGAAGGACTAACGGTTCAAGGTTTTGAGGTGAGAATGATTAATAGATGACTAGACGACAGTGTGTTTCTTTAAGTTCTTTAATATGTTGTAGAATAAAAGCAGGATGGTGTGCATTTAAATAACTATGCAGCTTATTGTCTTTTGCCATGTATAACGCACACTCATGTTTTTGGCCCAAACTTTTAGGAAAAGAATATTTTGTATTAATTTTTAAAATCAATTATTTATTTATTTATATTTAGATACTTGTTTTTTGTATTATAAAGGAATTTTAGCTTTTTTAAAAAGCATATTATGGTACAAGAAAGTTTTTGTAACAAATAGTTGCAAAACACAAGAACAGATACAAGGTATTTCAGGTACCACCCATGTATAATGCACATCCTTATTTTTCCCTCAAAAATTTGGGCAAAAAAGTACGCATTATATACATGGCAAAATAAGATAATATAAGAATTATAACGGTTTTGCCCTGACTGGTGTTCATTGCGTTAGGTGTCATCTGGCAAACTGATTTGATTCCAGTTCATCGAACTGGTTTGATTCCTGGTCAGGGTTACATGTCTGAGTTGTGAGCCACATTCCCTGCTGGGGGTGGGCAACAGGCAACCAATTAATGTTTCTCTCTCACATCGATGTTTCTCTCCCTCTCTTTCTTACCCCTACATCCCCTCTCTCTAAAAATAAATAAATGAAAACATTTAAAAAATAATTATAACAATTTCAGTGCCAAGTGACTCCTGTCCTCTGAGAAGATAGTTAATGAGGCCTGAAAAGTTTTATTTGTGAAATTGTTTAGATGTGGGGGTAGTTTCATTAATAGATTTGGTTCTTAATAGTTTGTTAAAGAAAATGATTTTAATCACCATGGTATGCCTAATGGCCCAATCTTCTTTCTCCTGAATGTGTAGATGTTAATTCTAGAACACAAATTTCTGTTAATAATTTAGCTGTTCTTTGTGAGTTTGCATTTTAGGATAACTATTGTGATAAGTGAATATTCTTTATCTCCACTAGCTAAAGTGTCTTCATAGCACCTGAGTTGGACTGCATGTTGTTGCCTTTGGTTCTTGGGAGCCTCCGAACCGACAGCCATATAGTTGGCCCACCTCCTAGCTGATTTAGGACTGATTAGAGGTTTTCTAATCATGAGAATCTAGGACTGCCTTTGAAAGGTATTCTCTCTCAGTCGTTGCTGATTCTAAAAATGCTCAAGATAGTCTATCCTTGTTTAATCCACAAAGAATCTACTGGAAATATACTCTTGGCAGACCTGTGGTCAGTCTCTCAGTGACTGCTTAAGGCAAAATCTGCTCTGGCTTCTTCTCCTGTCTCATACTCTCATCCTAACCTTCTCTGTTTTCTCTTCCTTAGCCCTGCCTCCCCCCATGCCTTTTTTAAAAATAATCTTTGCGCCTGGCTGGTGTAGCTCAGTGGGTTGAACGCGGGCTGGGAACCAGAGGGTCCCGGTTCGATTCCCGGTCGGGGCACATGCCTGGGTTGCGGGCCAGGTCCCCAAGGAGGGCCATGTGAGAGGCAACCATACATTGCTCTTTCTCCCTCCCTTCTCCTCTCTCTGAAAATAAATAAATAAAATCTTAAAAATAAATAAATAAAATCTTTAAAAAAAAATCTTTGCAACTTATGCTCTGAAACTATTTTACTCCACTGTTATCACAATTCTATACATCTTCAGTCTCTTTCCTCAACATTTCCCTTTATCTTTTGACCTTAACTGAAAACTTAACTGAGATCTCCACTCGTTATGCAGCCCTTTCAGTTGAAGGCTGTTTATTTTCTCACTATGTATAGGGAGAGAAGTTTCATAGTATCTTCACTGCCAACCAGTGCTTCCAGCCCATTACTCTTCCCCCACTGTACAAAAACATATGCTTATTTGAGATTAATGCCACTGGGATGTACTACCCCAGACCACTCTTTCTTGCTATCATTTACATACTGTTCTGACTCACGAACTTTCTCTTCTCCCCAACTACGCTGAAATTCAGGTGGTTTTAGCATCTTTTGGTGAAGTCATTCAATACTGGGTTCTCATTTCCTTGATTGCCTTTGTTTCGATAATTTCATCTTCATCCGAATCAACTATCTAACACCCTGGCTACATCCACTTCTTTTCCTCAGGAGAAACTTTTACTTCTGAAATAATGAACTAAAGCCACTCTGACAGCGTGTTTCTTTTAACTTGCTTACTTGGTCATTCCTTTTGTAGTTGTTTAATCTCATAACAACTTCCCACAACTTTCTCCATATTAGCATTACCACCAGTCTTTAATTATTCCCATCTCCTTTTCCTGACTTTAAAGTTCCATCAGATCAAAATCTCTTGTCAACAACTTTCTTGTTCCATTGTTCTTTCATCCCATATGCCAAGAAAAAAAAAATCCCAACTTTGGTTGAGTTCAACTTGTTCTTTAGCCACCGAAGCCTGTATGTTACTGGGCTCCAAACTTGGTGAGTCCACTCTGCTTCCCAACTTTTAAAAAATATGTTTATTTATTTGAGAGTGAGAGGGAGAGAGAGAGAGACAGACAGACAGACATTGATTTGCTACTCCACCCATTCATGCATTCACTGGTTGATTCCTGTATGTGCGCTGGCACACTGATTGTGAACCCACACCAATGTGCCAGGGTTGTGGGTTCAATGTGCTAGGGGTTGAACCCACAACCCTGGCACGTTGGGAGGATGCTACAACTAACTGAGCCACTTGGCCAGGGCTTATTCGATGTTTATTTAAAAAAGTCTCCACTCACTAATTAGCCTGGCCTTCTTGCCTCACTCTCAGCAGGTATGTGTTGTGGGCCGAATACTATCTTTGGGAGTAGCCACTCTTCCCAAAGATATCCATGTCCTAATATTTGGAAACTGTGAATGTATTACCTTATGTGGCAAAGGGACTTTGTGGATGTGATTAAGGATCTTGAGATGGGAAGATTATCCTTGATTGTCAAAGTGGACCCTAAATGTAATCACAGGTGTCATCTACCTTTCTATTGTTTACATCTTTCAAGAAACTGTTTCATTTTATCTAAGTTACTAATTTGCAAGCAGAGTTTTTCATAATATTCCTTTATTTGCCTTTTAATGTCCATGGGTCAGTAGGGATGGCTCCTCCCTTTCATTTCTGATATTAGTAATCTATATCTTTCTCTTTCTTGGTTAGCCTGGCTAGAGTTTCATTAATTTTATTGATATTTTTCAAAGAATGAGCTTTTGGTTTTATTAATTTTTTCCTTTTTAAAGTATATTTTATTGTTTATGCTATTATGGTAGTCCCAATTTTCCCCCATTTGTACCCCTCAGCCTGGCACCCCCTTCCCTCCAGCAGTCCCCCCACCACCCTAGTTCATGTCCATGGGCTGTGCGTGTAAATTTTTTGGTTTCTCCATTTCCTATACTATTCTTAACATCCTCCTGTCTATTTTGTTCCTACCAATTCTGCTTCTTAATCCCTTCACCTTGCCCCCCATTCTCCCCTCCCCACCAGCTGATAATCCTCCAAATGATCTTCATATCTATGATTCTGTTTCTGTTCTGGTTGTTTGCTTAGTTTGTTTGTTCTTTTTTAGATTCAGTTGTTGATAGTTGTGAATTTGTTGCATTTTAATGTTCATGGTTTTGATCTTCTTTTTTTTCTTGAATAAGTCCCTTTAACATTTCATATAATAAGGTCTTGGTGATGATGAACTACTTTAGCTTTACTTTGTCTGGGAAATACTTTATCTGTCCTTCCATTCTAAGTGATAGCTTTGCTGAATAGAGTAATTTAGGTTGTAGTTCCTTGCTTTTCATCGCTTTGAATACTTTTTGCTAGTCCTTCTTGCCTGCAAAGTTTTTTTTGAGAAATCAGCCTATAGTCTTATGGGAGCTCCTTTGTATGTAACTCTCTGCCTTTCTCTTGCTGCTTTTAAGATTCTCTCTTTATCTTTAACCTTTGATATTTTAATTATGATGTATCTTGGTGTGGTCCTTTTGTGTCGATCTTATTTGGGACTCTCTATGCTTCCTGGACTTGTATGTCTATTTCCTTCACCAAATTAGGGAAGTTTTTTTTTCATTATTCATTTAAATAAGTTTTCAATTTCTTGTTCTTCCTCTTCTCCTTCTGGCATCACTATGATTCACATGTTGGCATGTTTGGAGATGTCCCAGATGTTCCTAAGCCTATCCTCATTTTTTTGAATTGTTTCTTTCTGTTTTGGTTGAATGTTTATCCCTTCATTATGTTCCAAAATGTTGGTTTGAATCCCAGCTTCCTTCCCTTCTCTGTTGGTTTCCTGTGAATTTTTCTTTATTTCACTTAGTGAAATAAAAGAGAATCTTCATTTCCTCCTTTATTATTATTATTATTATTTTTGGCCATACTTAAAGAGTTCTCTGAGCATCCTAATCACCAGTGTTTTGAACTCTGCATCTGATAGGTTGGCTATTTCTGTTTTGCTTAGTTCTTTTTCTGGGGTCTTGTTCTGTTCTTTCATTTGGGTCATATTTCTTTGTCTCTGCAATTTGGCAGTCCCTGTGTTTGTTTCTGTATATTAGGTAGAGCTGCTTTTACTCCCTGTCTTAGTAGCATGGCCTAAGTAGAAAAGGCACCTGTGAATTGTGTGGGGCAGAGCCTTAGGTAATTGCCAGGGCAGGGCAACTCACTTCGCTGCTTTGTGACTGTGTTGGAAGGGCTCAGAGAGAGGGCAGTGTGATCACCTGGCTTCTGGAGGCTCATCTGAGGCTTTCCTGGCACTTGCCCCATTTCTAGTCACTTCACCTTTTCCTGTGTGCAACTGGTACCTTTCCAGGTGCTGCCCCGGTGCTGAATCCCAGAGTGATTGGGTTTGCATATGTTCTAAGAACATGTGGGTCCTTCAAGTGGCAAAAATCCAGCAGTTTCTACCTCTGCCCCAAATTCTACTGGTTTTTACAGCCAGAGGTAATGGGGGGTCTATCTTCCCAGTGCAGGAACCCTGGGCTGTGTGGTCTGGCCTGGGGCTGGGATCACTTGCTCCCAAGGTATCCCTCCTGATTTTCATCCACCATGCATGAACGTGGGAACTACATTTCACTGCCATCATTGCTGCCTCTCTGCCTGGCTCCACAATACCATCCCTCCTACCCATCTGGATGAATGTGGCTTCTTTAAATCACTGGTTGTCAAACTTCCATACAGCTCAATTTTCTGATGGTTCAGGGTGTTACTAGTTTTGCGATCTGGTTGTAATTCTTTCTATGGTTGTGTAAGGAGGCAAAACATATCTACCTATGCCTCCATCTTGATTGGGAGTCTTAATTTCTTGTTTTTAATGACATTGATTACTACTCTAATTTTTATTCTGCTTACTTTGGATTTAATTTGATCTTCTTTTTCTAGTTTCCTCAGTTGGAAGTACAGATTATTGACTTTATTACATCTTTCTTCCTGATATATACATTCACTGGTATAAATTTCTGTGTAAGAACTACTTTTGCTGCATCACACAAACTTTGATGTTTTATTTTCACTTTCATTTAGTTCAAAATATTTAAAAATTTCTCTGGAGACTTCTTCTTTGTGTGTTGTTTAATCTAGTATTTCTGGATTTTCCAGCTATCTTTTTGTTACTGATTTATAATGTAATTCCATTGTGGTCTGATAACATACTTTGTGTAATTTCCATTCTTTTAGATTTGTTAAAGTATATGATTTATATTGGTGAATATGCCATGTGAACTCAAAGAATGTGTATTCTGCTGTCATTGGATCTGTAAATATCAATTAGATCTATTTGATTCATGATGATGTTCAGTTCATCTATACTTTGATTTTCTGGCTGCTGGATTTGTTAATTACTGATATAGAGGTGTTGAAGTCTCCAACTATACTAGTGGGTTTGTGTATTTTTCCTCGTAGTTCTATCAGTTTTCCTCATGTATTTTGATGCTCTGGTGGTAGGTACATACACATTAGGATTGTTATGTCTTCTTGGAGAATTTACTCTTTCTTTCTTTTTTTTTTTTTACCATATGATCTCACCTTTATTTTTTATTTATTTTTTTAAAACATATTTTATTGATTGTGCTATTACAGTTGTCTCATTTCCTCCCCTTTATTCCCATCTGCTCCACCCCCCCATTCCCCGCCCTTTAGTTTTTGTCCATGGTTCATACACATAAGTTCTTTGGTTTCTACATTTCCTATACTATTCTTAACCTCCCCCTGTCTCTTTTCTACCTACTGTTTATGCTACTTATTCTCTATACTTTTTCCTCCTCTCTCCCCCATCCACTCCTCTGTTGATATCCCTCCATGTCTTATATAAATCCCTTTAAAATTTCATATAATAAAGGTTGGGTGATGATGAACTCCTTGAACTTGACCTTATCTGAGAAGCACTTTATCTGCCCCTCCATTCTAAATGAAAGTTTTGACAGATAGAGTATTCTTGGATGTAGGTCCTTGCCTTTCATGACTTGGTATACTTCTTTCCAGCCCTTCTTGCTTGAAAGGTCCTGTTTGAGAAATCAGCTGATAGTCCTACGGGAATTCCTTTGTAGGTAACTGTCTTCTTTTCTCTTGCTGCTTCTAGGATCCTTTCCTTATTTTTAATCTTGGGTAATGTAATTATGATGTGCCTTGGTGTGTTCCTCGTTGGGTCCAACTTCTTTGGGACTCTCTGAGCTGCCTGGACTTCCTGGAAGTCTATTTCCTTTGCCAGATTGGGGAACTTCTCTTTCATTATTTGTTCAAATAAGTGTTCACTCCCTTGGTCTTCTTCTCCTTCCGGCACCCCTATGACCCAGATGTTGGGACATTTATAGAAGTCCCGGAGGTTCCTAAGTCTCTCCTCATTTTTTTAAAATTCTTGTTTCTTTATTCTTTTCTGGTTGAATGTTTTTTTCTTCCTTATGGTTCATTGATTTGAGTCCCAGAACCATCACTATTGGTTCTCTGTATATTTCCCCTTATTTTTCTTAGTGTCTTCTTCATTTCTTCATCTAATTTGCAACCAAATTCAACCAATCCTGTGAGTATCCTGATTACCAGTGTTTTGAACTGTGCATCTGATAGGTTGGCTATCTCTTCATCGCTTAGTTGTATTTTTTCTGGCATTTTGACCTGCTCTTTCATTTGGGCCATTTTTTTTTCTCCATGTGCCTATTACTTTTGGGGTGGAGCCTTGGGTGTTTACCAGGGCCGGGTAACCTACATCGTTGTGTTGTGGGGGCGGGGTCTGGGAACAATGGCACTTGCTCTGCTCTCTGCTGGCTCCCAGTCACTTCCCTGCAATGAGCTCCCCTGTGAGGCTGGGAGTTCCTCCCACTGCTGCCTCAACCCCCACAGGTGTTTTCAATCAGTGGTTTGAGGCTCCCCCCCCTCACGATGGTGGGTTGCACAGTCTGCTTCGCTCCCCAGCTTTTTCTCCTGGTTTATCTGCGCTCGAACGAGGAATTGCCTGGTCCACCAGTCTCAGCCCCGCTGGTTCTGGGTCGGCTAGGTGCGTGCTTCTCCGGGCAGCTGCAGCATTGCTGGGCCTGCTCCACAAACTGCCATCTCCTCCTGGCCGCTTACCAGTCTGGATGAACGTGTCTTCTTTAACTCCTTGGTTGTGGGACTCAACACTTGGTTTGATTTTCTGTCCATTCTGGTTATTTGTTTTGTTTTTTAAATTGTTGTTTTTCCTCTTTTGGTTGTGTGAGGAGGCACAGTGTGTCTACCTACGCCTCTATCTTGGCTGGAAGCTCCGAGAATTTACTCTTTATCATTATGTAATGCCACCCCCCCTGCCCCATCTCTGATAATTTTTCTTTTCTTGACTGGAAGTCTGCTTTGTCTAAAATTAATGTAGCTACTCCAGCTTTTTTTTATTGCTGTTAGCATGGCATATCTTTATCTCTTCACTTTTAAACTATTTGTGTCTTTACATTTAAAGTGGGCTTCTTGTAGACAACATATTGTTGGGTCTTATTTATTTAATCCATTCTAATTGTCTCGGTTTTTAATTAGTGTATTTAGACAAAACACATATAAAGTGATTATTGATGTAGCTGAATTAATATTGTCCATATTTGTAACTTTTCTAGTCATCGGCCATATCCTTCATTTTAAAATTTTTCCTAAATTAATAACAGGCACTAAACTACAGATAGAAGAATCTCAGAGAACATCAAGTAGAGTAAGTATGAAAAAACTGTACCTAAGCATATTATATTCAAACTGTAGAATTTAAATAAAGATAAAATCTTAGAATAAGGGAAATGAAAACAACACATCTGTAATGAAAGAAGGATAAAATTACATCAGACTTTTCTTTAGAAATCATGCAAGTAAGAGGAGAGTAGAGTGAAATATTTAGGAATTGAAAGGAAAACCTACCATCCAAGAATTCTATACCCAGCAAAATATCATATTTTGCCATGTATAATATGCACCCACATTTTTGGCCAAAACTTTCAGGAAAAAAATTATTCATTTAAATTTTTTATTTCAGTTATTTATTAATTTATTTTAGATACTTGTTTTTTGTATTATAAAGAAATTTTACCACTTATTTTTCAACATATTATGGTACAAGAAATTTTATGTAACAAATAATTACAAAACAGAAGAACAGATATAAGGTGTTCCAGGCACTACCCATGCACAATATGCATTCATTCTTCTTTTTCCCTCAAAAATTTGGGCAAAAAATTGTGCATTATACATGGCAAAATATTGTATTCTACAAAAGTGAAGGAGAAATAAGACTTTCTCAGACAAACAAAAATTGAGGGAATTTGTAAACAGCAGGCCTGGCTTGAGAGAAATGTTAAAAAAGAAGTCTTCAGAGAGAAGAAAAATTCTGTAGGTTGGAAACTCAGATCTGGATGCTTCCAGTCAAGATGTCAGTATAGGTAACATAGCTTACCTCCTTGCACATCCACATCAAAATATCAACTAAAATATAGAACAGCCATCACTCAGAACTGTCAGAAATTGAGTTGAATGGAAGTCTGACAACTTCGGAATTAAAGAGACCACATCCATCCAGACTGGTAGGAGGGGAGGAGATGGAATGGACTGGTCCCACATCCACATGTGGTATATAACATTTTGGGAGGGCTTTCAGGATACAGGGTTTTGGATATGAATACCCTGTCTCCTTGTGCAAGTAAATAAAACTACCTTGTGACAAAAAAAATTTGGGAGGGATATCTCAGGAATGAGGAGTCTCAGCCCCACTCCAAGTCCCCCAGTCTAGGATTCCAGTGCCAGGAAGATAAATCCCAAAAACTCTGGCTGTGAAAACCAGCGGGGATTGAGTGGGTAGAAGAAATTTCTGGAGTCCAAAGCAGTTCCCCTTAAAGAGCCAACACAGAGACTTACTCAGACTCACTCCATCTGAGCTCCAGCACTGAGATAGCAGCTTAAAAGGCATCAGGGGTATACAAGGAGGAAGTGAAGTGTCTTACATCAAGGTGAGAGCTGAGGGACAGCTTTTTCCCAACAGAAAGGCAGGCAGAGTCTATTGTCCCTTTTCTGAACCCTCTCACCACAGACCCACAGACCCACAGAGCCACAGAGCTGGCAGGCAGGTGTCATATCTGAGGCTCCATCAACCTGGCTAACACTGTTTACCCCACCCTGGAGATCCCCTGAGACTCCATCTCACACAACTTATGGGACAACCCAAGCTATTAACAGAGACTTTTCCACATGAATGGCTGGTCTTGGCTCGTGTTTCATAATTTCCTAAATCCTATCAAACAAGCAACAGCCAGCCTCAGTGAGCCTCAAGCCCCCATACCTCTTGCTAGTGGTCCCAGTTCCAGCACTAGCATTACTCAGCTTAGATTCACAGCTTAGCTCTACCTGAGAATCTCCAAGCCCAGCACAAATAACAGCTATCTTAGACTGCTTTATAGCTCATGGAGGGTGGCCACAGGCAGAACACAAGTGGGGGCTGACTTTGGCCTGCACTACCCAGGACACCCCAGAGCCTCAGTGAGTCCCCAGCCTCAACACCGTGTCCTCAGTGGACAGCTACAGCCCATGTCAGAGTACTACCACCTTGCCCATGCACAGGTGATCCTCCATGGAAAGCAGAGGTTGGTAGTCAGTGGTCATATCCAGTCCTTGCAGCTGACTGGCCTAAGTAAATCCCTTCTATTAACCTGCGTACAGCCATCAAGATTCAACTACAAGAGGAGGGTGTACTTAGCCCACACAATGGGTACTCCTTGAGTACCTAGCTTGGGTGATAGGGAGGATGAGGCTGGAACACTGGACCTGATAGGACACCTACTACATTAGACCATGCTACCAAGACAGGGAGTCATAGCAGTTCTACCTAATATATAGAAATAAACACAGGTAGGCTACCAAAATGAGGAGACAAAGAAACATGGCCCAAATGAAAGAAAAGATCAGAACTCCAGAAAAAGAACTAAACAAAATGGAAATAAGGAATCTGTAAGATACAGAATTCTAAACATTGGTTTTAAGGATGCTCAAGGAACTTAGTGAGGATCTCAACAGCATAAAAAAGTTCCAGTCAGAAATTAAGGGTACACTAATTGAAATAAAGAACAATTTACAGGAAAAAACAAAACAAAACAGTACAGGTGGATGAAGCCAAAAGTCAAATCAACGATTTGAAACATAAGGAAGAAAAAACAACCAATCAGAAAAACAGGAAGGAAAAAGAATCCAAAAAAATGAGGATAGTGTAAGCAGCCTCTGGGACAACTTCTAGCAGGCCAACATTCACATGATTGGGGTGCTAAAAGGAGAAGAGAAAGAGCAAGAAATTGGAAATCTATTTGAAAAAATAATGAAAGAGCACTCCTACTTTGGAGAAGGAAATAGACATGCAAGTCCAGGAAGCACAGAGTCCCAAAGAAGATGAAAGCAAAGAGACTCACTCTAAGACACATCATAATTAAAATTAAAGTTTAAAGATAAAGAGAGAACCTTAAAAGCAGCAAGAGAAAAGCAGTTAGTTACCTACAGGGGAGTTCCCATAAAACTGTTAGCTGATTTCTCTAAAGAAACTTCACAGGCTAGAAGGGATTGGAAAGAAATATTCAAAGTGATGAAAAGCAGGGACCTACAGCCAAGATTGCTCTACCCAGCAAGGATATAATTTTGAATCGAAGGCAGATAAAGAGCTTCCCGGACAAGAAAAACTAAAGGAGTTCATCATCACCAAACCATTATTACATGAAATGCTAAGAGACTTTTTTAAAGAAAAAAAGATCAAAACTATGAACAATTTAATGACAATAAATATATATCTATCAATAATTGAATTTAAAAAACAAATTAAGCAAACAAGAAGAATAGAGATAGAATTATTGATATGGAGAGCATTTTGATGGTTGCTAGATGGGAGGGGGTGGTGTTGGGGAATGGGTGAAGAAGTGAGGGGATTAAGAAGTACAAATTAGTATTACAGAATGGCTATAGGGATGTGAAGTACAGCATAGGAAATGGAGTAACATAAAAACTTAGATCTATGACTCTTGGACATGAACAATGGTGGGGGGATTGCCTGAGAGAGTAGGGGGTGCTGGATGAAGGAGGGGAAAGGGAGAAAAATGGAGACAACTGTAATAGCATAATTAATAAAATATAATTACAAAAACTCAGATCTACATAAAAAGAGTAGAGTGTTACAGATGATATAAAGGAAGGTAATATAAAATATTTTATTATTAATTTTTGTTCTTTATTTTTTTGTGATTCTTATTTTTTAGTTAATCTAACAGATAACAGTTTTTCAAAATAATAACAACAATATATTGGATTATTTAGCACGTGGATAAGTGGGATGAATAACAACAATGTCATAAGAGGTATGAGGGAGGAATTGGGAATACTCTGAAGACAAAAAGAAAAAAGAGTAGCAGACCATTCCTGGCTAGGTGCTCAGTTGGTTGGAGTGTCGTTCTGTACATGAAAAGGCTGTGGGTTTGATCCCTGGTCAGGGCACACTTAGGTGTCCAGTTTCGTCTGCGATCAGGCTGTGTCTAGGAGGCAACTGATCAATGTTTCTCTTACATCAATGTTTCTCTCTGTGTCTCTCTCCATCCCTTACTCTCTCTTTAAAATCAATAAACGTGTTCTTGGGTGAAAATTTAATACAAAAGAGTAGAAAACCAAAAAAAATCTAACCTTAGATTTTAACCAAATAGTTGTAGCAACTATTTGTCTAACCTGCAATGTCCAATTATTTTTAAATGATTTTCTTTATTTTCAGAGAGAGGGGAAGGGAGAGAGAAATAGAGAGAGAAACATTGATGTGAGAGAGAAGCATTGATTGGCTGCCTCTTGTATGCACTCTGACCAGGAAGTGAACCTACAACCCAGGTATATACCATGACCGGTAATCAACCGTGGCCTTTTGCTTTGTGGAATGACACCCAATCAACTGAACCACGTGGGATAAGTCCACGATGTCCAATTTGGTAGCCCTGGACACGTAACTATTGAGCACTTTAACAGTAGCTAGTGTGCATAAGGGACTGAATTTTAAATGGTATTTTATTTAAATTTAAATAGCCACAGGTGAATACTGGCTACCACGCTAGTGACATCTGTCTAATAGTTCTTCCCACAAGGCACATCTTTTTCTAATTGGTCCACCAGAGGAATGCCTTTCTAAAACCCTTCAAGGCAGCTATGTGTGCTAGGGCTCACCCGCTTATTTGGGTACTCCATTTATTTAGCTTGTTGGTTAGCTTCCTAAGGCCACCAATTTGGTCTGTCTTGAGCATGAAGCATGAGCCCAGCACAAAGTAAGTATCCATAATGTTGTTGATGGATGCTTACAGTCACTAAGTTCTGTCACTAATCTCATGTGACCCTCACAGTTCCCGTGTGGGCGAGGCATTATTATCATCCTCATTTTATATGACACTAAACTAATAGGGATACAAACTTTTCCCAGGGCTATAGAGATTCTCAATAGCAGGGCAGAATCCAAACCTACTTCTTTCAACTTTTCATTGGGTTCCTTGTTCTCTGTCATGATTGCTCAGTAGTCATGTAGTATCTTACACATTAGGCTGACCTTGCATGTGTTTAGTCTTGTCTCAACAAGAGAGTAAGTTCCTTGAGGTCAGGGTCCAGGGTAAGCCCATGGCCAGTACTCAGATTCCTTCTCCAAGTTCTATTTATTTCCTAGAAAAAATTTGTTAGATTGTATCATGACAGCTGTCATATCAGCATGCATTTACAAAAAAACTTATCAGAGCCCTGGCTGGTGTAGCTCAGTGGATTGATCGTGGGCTGGGAACCAAAGGGTCCCAGTTCGATTCCCAGTCTAGGGCACATGCCTGGGTTGCGGGCCAAGTCCCCAGTGGGGGCCACGTGAGAGGCAACCATACATTGCTGTTTCTCTCCCTCTCTTTCTCCCTCCCTTCCCCCCTCTCTAAAAATAAATAAAAAATAAAACGTATCAGAATTGTCAAATTTTTAAAAACATATTTTGTTGATTATGCTATTACATTTGTCCCATTTTTTTCTCTTTATTCCCCTCCTCCCTATACCCCCATCCCACCATCATTCCCCCACCTTAGTTCATGTCCATGGGTCATACATATAAGTTCTTTGGCTCCTCCATTTCCCATACTATTCCTAACCTCCCCCTGTCTATTTTGTACCTACAATTTGTACTTTTTATTCCATGTACCTTCCCGCATTCTTCCCCTCCCCCTCCCTACTGATAAAGCTTCATGTGATCTCTCATTCTGTGAATCTGTTCCTGTTCTAGTTGTTGGCTTGGTTCGTTATTTTTTTTTTTAGGTTTTGTTGTTGATAGTTGTGAGTTTGTTGTTATTTTACCATTTGTATTTTTCATCTTCTTCTTTTTCTTAGATAAAAATCCCTTTAACATTTCATATAATAATGGTTTGGTGATGATGAACTCCTTTTATTTGGCTTTATCTGGGAAGCACATCATCTGCCCTTCCATTCTAAATGGTAGCTTTGCTGGATAGAATAATCTTGAATGTAGGTCCACCTCTTTCATGACTTTGAGTACTTCTTTCCAGCCCCTTCTTGCCTATAAGGTTTCTTTTGAGCAATCAGCTGATAGTCTTATGGGAACTCCTTTGTAGGTAACTGTCTCCTTTTCTCTTGCTGCTTTTTACAAAAAATATTTTATTTTATTTATTTTTGGAGAGAGGGGAAGAGAGGGAGAAAGAGAGGGAGAGAAACATCAATGTATGGTTGCCTCTTGAATGCCCCCCACTGGGGTCCTGGCCTGTAACCCAGGCATGTGTCCTGATTGGGAATTGAACCAGCGACTCTTTGGTTCGCAGGCCAGGACTCAATCCACTGAGCTACACCAGCCAGAGCTCTCTTGCTGCTTTTAAGATTCTCTCCTTATCTTTAATCTTGGGTAATGTAATTAAGGATGTGCCTTGGTGTGTGCTTCCTTGGGTCCAACTTTTTCTGGGACTCTCTGGGCCTCCTAAACTTCCTGGAAGTCTATTTCCTTTGCTAGATTAGGGGAGTTCTCCTTCATTATGTTTTCAAATAACTTCTATTTCTTGCTCTTCATCTTCTCCTTCTGGCACCCCTAGGATTCAGATATTGGGATGTTTAAAGTTGTCCCGGAGGTTCCTAAGCCTCTTCTAATTTTTTAAAAAATTTATGTTTTTACACTCTGTTCTGGCTGAATGTTTATTTCTTCCTTCTACTCCAAATCATTGATTTGAGTCCCAGTTTCCTTCCCATCACTGTTGGTTCCCTGTACATTTTCCTTTATTTCACTTTTCATAGCCTTTACTTTTTCCTCTATTTTGCGATTATACTCAAACATTTCTGTGAGCTTCCTAATTACCAGCGTTTTGAAGTCTGCATCTAATAAGTTGGCTATCTCTTCATCGCTAAGTTGTATATTTTCTGGAGCTTTGATCTGTTCTTTCATTTGGCCCATATTTTTTTTTGTCTCAGTGTGCCTGCTATGTAGTAAGGGGCCCAGCTTTAGGTATTACCCAGGGCAGGGCAAACCACATCTTTGCATTGTGGCGCTATACGTGGGGGAGGGGTCGGAAAGGAAACAAAGCCGCTCGCTCAGCTATCCATTAGCTCCTGGCTGGCTTTCAGTCATTTCCTCTACCACCCACAAGCAAATTGGGCCCTTCTGGTGCTGATTCCCAGGTGGGTGGGTTTGTGTATGTTCTAGGACCCTGTGGGTCTCTCTCCCTGACGAACTCTCCTGTGAGGCTGGGAGTTTCTCCTACCACCATAACCCCCACAGGTTATTTCAGTCAGAGGTTCTGAGGCTTTATTCCTCCAAGCTGGAACCCTGGGTTGCATAGTCTTGCTCTCCAGTTGTTCCTTCTGGTTTATCTGCACACAAATGTGAGATGGTCTACTCCACCAGCCACTGCCTTACCCAGTCCTCCAGCTGCTGCCTTCCTGTGAGTCCTCTCCACCTGGCTGCCTGTCTCCACCCCTCCTACCATCCTGGATATATGTTTCTTTAACTCCTTGGTTGTTGGACTTCCATACAGTTTGATTTTCTGGAAGTTCTGGTTATTTTTTGTTTTTAAATTTGTTGTCCTTCTTTTGGTTGTGTGAGTAGGCAAAATGGATTTACCTACACCTTCATCTTGGCTGGAAGTTCTGATGAATTGAAATTGGTGAATTTTTGCATAGCCATTTTAATATTGAAGATGGAAGAAGATATGCAACATTTTCAACATATTTGCTTTATTTTATCAAGAAAGATAAAAATGCAACTGAAATGCAAGGAAACGATTTGTGCAGTGTATGGTGAAGGTGCTGTGATTGATTGAACATGTCAAAAGTGGTTTGGAAGTTTCATGGTGAGTATTTCTAGTTGGATGGTGCTGCACGATTAGGTAGACCAGTTGAAGTTGATAGCGGTCAAATTGAGGCATTAATTAAGAACAATCAATGTTATACTACATGGAAGATAACTGATACTCAAAATATCCACATCAATAAAGTTATTGGTGAAAATATTTATTTTACGAAAAAAATGAAACATACTTTTTGGCCAACCCAATACATGTAGTTCAGGGTAGTAACTGTTTATCTGAAACTTTGAAGTATGTGGTTAGTTCATTGTTTCCCCACTGGAGGGCAAGCTTTCCAAGTTAATTTTACTTACTTTTCTAATTTCTTAAGAATTAAAAGAACCACTATATACATGGGCCTGAGCTGTTTTTTGTGTTTTAATTGTTTCAGGGAATTGAAGTTCTTTCCATGTGTTGAAAGTTGTGTCATATATAAATTTGTCATTCAGTATGTCCTGATAGTTGCCCTCCATAGAGATTAAAATCCCAGATGCAGCTTTTTAAGTGTAAAGCCCATTGCTCAGTGGTTTGTCAAAGTGGTACAGTTTTGCAAGTGAGAGGGCCCTGATCTGAGAGTGAAAACTGGACACTGGTCTCAGGCATGTCACAGCCTCTCTGGGCCTGCCTCTTATATGTAGAGGGAGAAAGGTTATCCAGTTGACCAGAATCCCATGAGTCTGCATTCTCAAAGTGGAAGGCCCTGAGCTTCAAGGATTGTGTCAGACCTATTTTGCTTACTGCACAGTTACCTTCCCTGGCACAGAATAAATCTCCAGGGAATACAGGAGCAGGTGTGCTTCAGCGGCCTTCTCCTAACTAAAGGGGTAGACGCAGTCACGGTTCTGTGCACCATACGGTCAAATCAGCCCATATTTTTCCATCTGCACAAATACCATGAACCTGCCTGGCCTTGAAGGGTGTCCACACACCTAGAAATCAAACAAATGTGCTCTCACAAAACGGGCACTACATTGTAAGGTGCCCTCAGCACTGGTTTAATAAAGGTGACATTTCAAAGAGTAGTTACTTCTTTAGTATCAGATTGTCAAAATGTGAGCTCATAGTATTTTTTCAGGAAAACGGCTCAAAATATTACTATTTCTGAAGATTGGTCTGTAGGAGAGTTTGTAAAGGAAATTAACTGGTGTGATATTATTGTGTTTTCTGCAGAAAGTTATACTCTAATTGGTATAATTGTTGTGTTGTAATGTGAAAATACATACTAAAAGACTTAGAATTTTGTATTTTTTGACTTAGCAATTTATGAATTTATTCTATGAGTACACATATGAATTTATTTTATGAATATATGTATTAATTTATTCTAAGGAAGCAATCATGGATATGCATAAAGATGTGGCTACTAGATTATTTATCAAAGTATCTTCTACAAAAATGAACACAATTAAATGTTAAAAATGAGGCATTGATTAAATTGCAATTTACCCACCTACCCATTAAAATGAAAAACAACATTTGAAGACATGAAAACTAATCATATGGTTATGGGTTATAAGCAGTATATAGAACTTAAGATATAAAATATAAACACCATAAGATATATACACTATTTAAAATATGCAACGATGAATGCCTAAAGAAAACAGACTGAAAAGATATGACTGAAAACAAACCAAACAGGGAAAGGGAAAAGGCAACACAAATGGTCAGTCAGAGAGCCATGGGAAGGCATGGATTCCAGACAGAATAGCAGGGATAGAAAGCTTAGGAGTGAAAACACAAACACAAACGAAAACAACTTAGGGAAATATTAGTTTGAAGGAATGAAAGATTCTAAAGGTAAAAATAAAACAGGACAAAATTAGAGCTGAGTTGTCAGTGGATGGGTTTTTGGCTGAGACCTCACTTTGGTTTCAGAGTCCAGGACAGTGTAAACCTGAGTCATTAACTACGTGCCTATTCTACTTAAGTTGCAGCTTGTTCCATCAGTGGGAACTGTCTACTGCTTTTTCATAGGTTTTAGTTTATTGAAACTTGATGTCTTCCTCAGAAATGAAATTGGTTTAGGTTTCTCATGGCCAGAATTGCCAAAGAAATTGTACTGCCATTATGATATGTTAACCTCGTTTGATATTTTAATTGAAAACATATTGCTGCCTTATGAGCATCTTAAACATAATGAAGCATTTAGAGGTGTTCCTTTTTAGGGTATGAGGGACTGTGTTAATTCTCTTGTTTGGGCCATTTGGTTAGTTCATCATCTTGGAAGACAGAATTTTGCTTGGCTATTGTGCATTACTGGTGCTGATTGAGGACTGGACCCCTTTCTACCATGTTATTAATTTTTTCCTGCTTTAGTACAGTTCCTACTTTTCCCGGAGTTGTTTCATTAACTTGTGGATTTCCACTCATTGTTTACACAGATTTTAAAAGAACTATGCCTTATGAACCAGCATGTATTTAAAAGGAGATACAAACATCCATGTATATTAATACACATAGTTTTTACAACTGCCTTTCCATAATTTTATATTGACTTTTTTCTGTTGAGTATCATAACAAACTCACAGATGCCCACAGACTCACCCAGTTCAATTAAGATAAATTATACCAATGGTTCACAAAGTGTGGTCCCTGGGCCAGCAGCAGCAGCTTCACCTGGAACCTGTTAGAAATGCAGATCCCTGGGCCCTCTTCCAGGCCTACTGAATCAGAAACTCCGGAGGGCCCAGGTGTGTTTGAACACCTCCAGGTGATTCTGATGCTCTCAAGTGTGAGGACAACTGACTGACTTTCCCTGCACGTGAAGATGGTCATATTTTCATTGTCCTTACGTGGCCAGTGGGAGCCCACTCTGAGTTACTTAACTGCAAATATTTTTAGAAAGCATCTTTGCTTTCTGGAAACAAGATATTCCAGATTCAAAGTGATTTTTCCCCTTCCCTACAACAGTCAATCAGCAACACTCCAAGGAGTCCTTTGCCCACTGAATGAGATTAGAGAGCGAAGTCCTGGCGTTAGCAACACTCACATGTGTTGAGGTGATCCAACGAACAGCTTCAGGGTTGGGCCACGTTTAGTGAGAGAGCGTAAAGTTTTTGTACTCACACCGATCTTCTTCTCCCACTTAGCATAAGTTACTATATTCTACTTATAGTGTGAGGTTTTATTGAACACTAAATTTTTCTACTCTGTTGACAGCATAGAACTTACTTTCACTGTTTCTTTTTCTTGCAAAATTACCTAAACTCTTAATTTTAAAAAAGTTTTAGTTCGACTACATTTCCTTCTCAAAAGGTAACCCTGACTGCTGCTTCGACCTGAGTCTCGACTGCTCGCCTTCTTCCCTTCAGCACCCGCTCCAGCTTCTCCATTAAACTCCTGGACCCTGGGCTCCATGCAGTTGCTCAGCCACCAGGTTGGCTGGCCAGCAATGTATGCGGTGTCTATGCAGGCACCAGAGGCTCGGGTTCTTGGATCTCTGTTCCCACTCCCCCAGTGTGCGGGGTGGCTGGGGATCCGGGGGCCTGGCCGCAGGGATGACTGGGCCTGGCAGGCATAGGAGGCACCCAGAGCAAAAAGGAGGCTGTGTGATGCCTGAATGACCTCCTGGCCTCCTACCTAGAGAGGGTGAGCAGCCTAGAGACTGATAACTGGAGACTGGAGAGCAAAATCCAGGAACACTTGGAGAAGAAGGAACCCCAGGTCAGAGACTGGGGACATGATTTCAAGACCATTGAGGACCTGAGGGCTCAGATCTTTGCAAGTTCTATGGACAATGCTCACGTCATTCTGCAGATTGACAATGTCCGTCTTACTCCTGATGACTTGACAGTCAAGTATGAGACAGAGCTGGCCATGTACCCGTCTGTGGAGAGTGACATCAATGGGCTTGGAAAGGTCACTGATGACACCAATATCACTTGGATGCAGCTGGAGACAGTGATTGAGGCTCTCAAGGAGGAACTGCTCTTCGTGAAGAAGAACCACATGGAGGAAGTAAATGATCCACAAAACCAGATTGCCAACTCTGGGTTGACCATGGAGTTGGATGCCCTGAAATCTCAGGACCATGGTGGACATCTGGGCCAAGTATGATGAGATGGCTCAGAAGAACCCAGGGGAGCTAGACAAGTACTGGTCCCAGCAGACTGAGAGTACCACAGTGGTCACCTCTAAGATCGCTGAGATAGGAGCAGCTGAGATGACACTCACAGGGCCAAGACATACGGTGCAGTCCTTGGAGATCAACTTGGATTTGATGAGAAATTTGAAGGCCAGTTGTTTTTTTTTTTAGATTTTATTTATTTATTTATTTATTTAAATTTTTATTTATTTTTAGAGAGAGGGGAAGGGAGGGAGACAGAAAGGGAGAGAAACAGCAATGTGTGGTTGCCTCTCACGTGGCCCTCACGGGGACCTGGCCTGCAACCCAGGCACGTGCCCTGACTGGGAATCGAACCGGGACTGCCTGGTTCCCAGCCCGCGCTCAATCCACTGAGCTACACCAGCCAGGGCAGATTTTATTTATTTTTATTTTAGAGAGGGGAAGGGAGGGAGACAGAGCGGGAGAGAAACAGCAATGTATGGCTGCCTCTCACATGGCCCTCACTGGGGATCTGGCCCGCAACCCAGGCATGTGCCCTGATGGGGAATCGAACTGGGACCCTCTGGTTCTCAGCCCGCGCTCAATCCACTGAGCTACACCAGCCAGGTGAAGGCCAGTTTTGAGAACAGCCTGAGGGAGTGGAGACTCACTATGCCCGGCAGATGGAACAGTTCAATGGGATCCTGCTGCACCTCGAGTCAGCACTGGCCCAGATGTGGGCAGAGAAACAGCGCTGGAGGCGGAGATTGCCACCAACTGCCACCTATTGGAAGAAAGGGAGGACTTCAATCTTGGCGATGCCATGGACAACAGCCATTTCATACAATCCATCTGAAAGACCACCACCCTCAGGATCGTGGACGGCAAAGTGGTGTCTCTGGTCAATGACACTAAAGTTATGAGGCATCAAAGGCAACAGAAGTGGGGGCACCCCTTGGGGGTGTAGGAGGCCACTAGAAAGTTCAGAGATCATTGAACATTTAAAAAAAAAATCATCCTGAATAGTATTTCGTGAGGATGAATGTATCATGTAGGGAGAGATGGGATAGTCTGATGATGAGTTCCTTCTCCCACTTGGAGTATGGCAGTGGGTGGCGGCGGGTCGTGAGAAGTGTTGCTGCTACAGCCCTGGGAACCCCTGTAGCTGGTCTGTTCTTTTTTGTTGTTGAAAACATATCACTGACTTATTTGTGTATCATTGCAATTAGTATGGTCATCTTGAAGTTTCCTCTACCAGAAGATACTGGTGAATGATGCTATTCATAAGGAAATTTTGCATTTTTCTCTATACTTCTCCCCACAAAACCTTGTTTGTGTGTTTGTTCATTTATTAATTCTTAGTCATGTAAGCATCTGTGTTAGAACACAGGGAAGAATAATATTATTGGAATACAGAAGATGGAGAATGCCCTGTCTAATCCTCAGAGGGTTATGATTTACCACTTCATATCTACAGTAATTGTTCTCCAACCCCAACCCCAATAAGATATTCATCCTAAATAAACGCTGGGTAGTGGGGAGAGGCAAGGGAGGGGACAAGGAAGTGTCAGATGAGGATTTGGCCCATTCTGAAAAATTTTAGACCTTATCGTATCTTTTTTTTTCTAACAGTGGTAGAAATAATCTCTTGCATTAATAGACTGCTAGTTTTCTTTTCTTCTGATAATGTTGGGCTGTGTATTTGAACTAGGTAGTCTTTATCTGAGAAGATTTAACTAACACACTTACAAAAGAATCAAGCACAGAAATTAATAATCCTCCGTAGTGCAAGGGAGAAATTAGCTTTCACTTTCCAGGTAGACTTACTAAGCCAGTCTCCAGACTTGGGAGTGTCAGCTGTACAACGGGCGGAGAGCAACACTGGGGGAAACGTGCAGACAAAGGACAAGAGCTCGCCCTCAGGAAGGGACCCTTGCTTCAGCTCTGCCTGAAAAATGATTCCAAGTGTCATCTTTGAAGTTCAATTAACCTCTTTATGGCTCAGCTTCTTGGTTTACTATGGCTGGCAAAATTTTGCTTTTCCTTAACTCACTAACAATGTCGAGCTAAATATGAGACAGATTTGAGTTTTCAGAAGACAGTGTAAGAAAAAGTCATATTGCATAAATGTTTTTATTTGCTAATACATTTGTAAATAAATTTGTGAATGCAGGCGTTTTACATTTGTGGTACACTGACAGTTTATAAAGGATTTTTGCATGTGTCTTCTTATTTAAATATCCCCAAAGCTTAAAAGACCAGGTTGTTTTCCTTAAATATAGGAAGTTGAAGCTCAGAAAGTTTCCAGGTCTTGCCCATGGTGCACAGCTAATTTAATAGCAAGGCAATTAAGTACCAGAGTCCCAGTCTTCTGACTGCTGGTTCACTGAGTGCTTTTGCCATGAACCAACTGCATCTGCATTGTTACTGTGACCAATTAGGGGAATATTTGTGATATTCATTCATGTATTCAGTCGCTTATTCAAAGGCAAATTAAGTATATACTATGTGCCAGGCAATAGAGAAAAAAAACATCTCTAACATATTTTACAGCTTGCAAAGCTAGTTTGGGTTGTAAAGAGGGCTCATTTCTAGCATTTGAAGTTCTTTCTCTGTGACCTCAGGATGCTACATTTGGTCAGAAAGTAGATTTAAGCTCACATTCCTTTTCCTCCTCACTGAATTATGTTTGTGGTTTGAATTACTCTGAAATTCCTCACTTGCAATCAAATGAGGTAAATGGTCCTTGAAAGGGCTGTAGGTTGTGGGTATGATGGGGTTGGGGGCAACATTGCTGAACAGAGCAGAGAAAGCAGATCCTTGTCCTGGAATTGGGTTTCTGGGGACAGGCTCTCTTCTTTTTTGCTCCCCAGATGGTGGCAGCAAAACTTTGTAGAACCCAGCTGTAGGGAAGCTTCTGCTTGGGAAGTGCCTGAGACATGCTGTGGGTTGTTTTGGTTTAAAATCACATTAAAGTCGTGTTCTCTCCTTAAGAGCTGAAAGTTAAACACATACCTACCATACGATCAAGTCTCTCTACTCTTAAGTATTTGCCCAAGAGAAACGTCGGCCCATAGCTATATCCTAGCTCTGCTTGTCATAGTTCAATCAAGAGGCAGTCCAGATGTCTGTCAACAGGTGGTATATCCATACAATGCAATATTATATACAAAAAGAAAGTGAGCTATTGATATACACAACAACATGGATAAATCTCAAAATAATTACAGAAAGAAATTATATACTATATGTTTCATTTATATAAAATTCTAGAAGATGCATGAATCTACAGTGACGAAAAAGCAGATTTGTGGGGCCTGGGAGTGGGGTACGGACAGGAGGGGACCGGAAGGGACAGTCACGGGGCAGGAAGAAACCTTTGAGGGTGGTGCCTATGTTCACTATCTTGTAAACAGAAGTCAAAACCTATCAGATTGTACACTTTACATCTGCAGTTTATTGTATGTCAATCATATTGAGATAAAGCTGGAAAAAATCACACTGAGGTATTTTTCTTTTTCCAAACATTTCTTGTTTTCTCTGACATGACTGTATTTACTATTTTTAAAAATAAACTTTAGAGAAGTTTTAGGTTCACAGAAAAATTGAGTGGAAAGTACAGAGACTTTCCAGGTAGCTCCCTCACACACAGGCACAGCCTCCCCACTGTTAACGCGCCCCAGCAGAGCGGTACTTTTGTTGCAGCTGAGGAGCCTACACTGACGCACCATCATCACCCCAAATCCACAGTTTACACTGCAGTTCACTCTTGTACAATCTATGGGTCTGTACAAATGTGTAATGACATGTATCCACCTTTATAGTATCACACAGAAGAGTTTTACTTCCCTAAAAACCCTCTGGGCTCCACTTACTCATCCCTCCTTCCCTGAGCCCCTGGCAATCACTGATCTTTCTATGCCACAGTTTTACCTTTTCCAGAACGTCATAGATTGGCTTCTTTTACTTACTAAGATGCGCTAAAGTTTCTTCCATGTTTTATCGTGACATGATAACTCATTTCTTTTTAGTGTTGAATAATATTCCATAGTGTGGCTGTACCAGTTTATTTGTCCATTCACCTACTGAAAGGCATGTTGGTTGTTTCAGATTTTGGCAATTATGAAAAAAGCTGTTTTTTTTCCATCTCAGCCTGTGCTTTCTTCAGAAAGCCCTGAACCTTGCAACATTCTGCTTATATTCATCTCCTTGTTTCTTATAAGTCACTAGAAGTCCCTGAAAGGAAGCAGGACGTCCCTGAAAGGAATAAGTATAATATTCCTTATACTAAGGAATAAGTATGGGAGGGAGGTAACTTGGGGTCATTCAAAAAGGGTCAACCCAGGGAGTTAAACAGATGTAGAGCGAAGCACTGTCTCCTGTTAGCTGAGTCATGTCAGAAAGATTCTTAGCTATGTGGACCTCAGTGTCTTCATTTGTAAAATGGAGATCCTAATACCGCCTTTCGGGTTTGTCAAGAGGACTGAATGAGAAGAATGCAAAGTGTCTGATACATGTCAGGTGCTGGAGTTGCTTCTCTTCCCCCCTACAGACTATGCCAGTTAGTTACATCTGTTTTCCAGAGAAATCCTATGCTTTCTTGGGACTTTTTAGCATGATTAAAACAGTGGTATTTGATACAGAGTGGTGATTTTGTGGGTTGGCAAGTGACAAGGGTGCGTGCTTGCCCTTGAAAAGAGTAGAGTGGAGCCTGTGAATAGGAGATCCTGACAATGAGGGAGGCCACCTGCATGGCTGCGCCTGCTTCAATTTACTTTTTTATGGAGATGTGTTTTGTGTAAACTACATAAATTTCAAGTGTACAGTTCAATGAATTTTGACAAAATGTATACACCCATGTAACCATCACCCAAATAAAGACACAGACATTTCCTGAAACTTCCTTTGTGACCCACTTCACTGTGGCGTACCCCTCCCTACAGGTAACCTAAATCAGGTTGCTCTGATTCAGAACTCGACAGATCAGTTTTACCTATTTTCTAGACTTGGATTCATATAAATGGGATCATAACAGCATGCCTTATTAGTTTTCTAGTTGTTGCTGTAACAAATTACCCCAAACTTAACTGAATAAAACAACAAAAATGTATTATTTTACTGGTTTTGGGGGGAGGGGTTAGAAGTCCAACAAGGTGTTTTCAGTGGGCCAAAGTGAAGGTGTTGGGAGAGCCGGCTTCCTCTCTGCAGTCTGCAGGGGAAAGTCTTTCCCTCACCTTTCTCATCTTTAGAGACCACCTGGATTCCTTGGCACGTGGCCTCCTCCTCCATCTTCAAAGCCAGCAACAGAACATCTCTGACAATCCTCCAAGTCACAAGTGCCTCTGACCATTGCCAGGAATGGTTCTCTGCTTTTAAGGACTCACTTAATTCAGAATTATCTCCCTATCTCAAGGTCCGTACCCTTTATCACACAAAGGCCCCTTTGCCATTTATTACAGAGATTTGAACCTGGACATCTTGGACGCTATCAGTTCTCCTGACAAACCCACAAAGACGGTATTAGGATCTCCATTTTACAAATGAGGACACTGAGGTCCACACAGCTAAGAATCTTTCTGACATGACTCAGCTATCGGGAGATAGTGCTTCGCTCTACATCTGTTTAACTCCCAGGGTTGACCCTTTTTAGATAATTTTCTGTGTCTTGGAGGCGCTATTATTCCACCTACTACAGTACTCTGGCAAGCATAATATTTCTAAGATTCATCCATGTTCTTGTGTGTGTCAGTAGTTTGTCATTTCAATTGCTGAGCAGCATTCCGGTGTATGAACACATCACAGTTGTATGTCTAATCCTCTGTTGATGAGCATTTGGGTTGTTACCAGTGCTGGGCTACTATGAATAAAAATTCATTCTTATCTTGGCTTTTATTTCTTCTGGGAAAATATGGGGGAGAGTTGCTAGATCACAGGGTTTGACTGTTCAGGTGTTTACTGGTCATTCATATATCTTCTCTTATGAGGTGTGTGCTCTAGTGTTTTTCCCATCTTTTATTTTTACTAGGTTATTTGTTATTATTATTAGTTTGTAGATGGTCTTTATATGTTCTAAAAACAAATCCTTTGTCAGATATATGTATTGAAATGTCTTTCTGCCTATGACTTGCTTTTTTCTTTTTTTGAAATAGTATCTTTGATGAACAAGTTTTAAATTTTGATGAAGTCTGATTTCTTAAGTTACATCAAAGTTGTGAAGATATTCTCCCGTGTTTTCTTCTGGAAACTCTCTAGTTTTAGCTTTTATGTTTAGGACTATGATCCATCTTAAATTAATTTTTGTGTAGGATGTAGTAGGTGTTATAGTAAAAATTTTTTCTGTATAGATAGCTAGTTATTCCCACACAACTGTTGAAAAGACTTTTATTTCCTATTGAATTGCATTTATACCTTTCTCATAAATCAATTAATGAAATACATATATATCTATTTCTGAACTCATTCTGTTCCTTGTTCTATTTGCCAATCCTTGGCCAATATCACACGATTTTAATAATTATGACTTTATAGAAAGTCTTGAAATCAGGTAGTGTAACTATTCTTTAAGATGATTTTGGTTACTGTAAGTTAATTTTGAGCTTTACATGCTGATCTAGGTTGAGTTGTAATACCCCCAAATATGTTGAAATTCTAAACTCTAGTACCTGCAAATGTGACCTTATTTGGAAATAGGGTCTTTGCAGATGCAGTCAAGTTAAGACGAGGTCATATCTTTGGGTGGACCCTAATCTAACATGGCTGGTATCCTTTTAAGAAAATGAGAAAAGACGTAGACAAAGACACATGGGAAAGGCCATGTGAAGATGAAGGCAGAGATCATCTACAAGGTGATACATCTACAGCCAAAGAATGCCAAGCATTGGCACTAAACCACAAGAAGCTAGGAGAGGGCCATGGAATACATTCTTCCCCATAGTCTTCAGAAAGAACCAACCCTGCTGATATCTGACTTTGGACTTCTAGCCTCCAGAACTGTGAGAGGATACATTTATGTTGTTTTAACTACCCAGCTTGTGGTAGCTTGCTGTGGCAGCTCTAGAAAACTGATATGGTCACTGAAATACAACTCAAACTTGTGCAAGCAATTAAAAAAATGACTACCTTTTAGCCCTGGCTGGTGTAGCTCAGTGGATTGAGCGCGGCTGGGAACCAAAGGGTCACCGGTTCGATTCCCAGTCGGGGCACAGGCCTGGGTTGCAGGCCAGGTCCCCAGTAGGGGCCGTGTGAGAGGCAACCACACATTGCTGTTTCCCTTCCTCTCTCTCTCCTTCCCTTCTGCCTAAAAATAAATAAATAAAATCTTTAAAAAAAAAATGACTGCCTTTTAAACTTACAAACCCAGAATTGAAGTGTTCCTAGTCAGATTTGTGTGAGGTAGTATTAGAATTAGGCTCAATTGAAAGGGTCAAAAACTCTCCAAGTAGTGGCTTACACAAAATAAACCAAAATAAATATTTTATTTTATTTTTCTCTCATGTATGTGTTGGTACTCCAGAGTTTTTGCTATACAGCTCCATGACACCAGGGACCCAAGATTCTTCTATCTTTTTGCTGCCATTCTCAGTACATGGCTTCCATGTCATGGTGCGAAATCTAGCTTCCTGCCTGCCTTCCATCCATCAGAAAGAAACAAGGGCAAGGGCGTCTGCCCTCCTTCCCTTAAGGATACATTCCAGAAGTTTGCATATGATACCTCTGCTCAAAGGTCCAGAACTTGGTCCTATGACCACTCCTAACTGCAAGGGAGGCTAGGAAATCTTTATTTCAGGAATCCCTGGGCCTACCTGTTTATCACTAAATAGGACGGAGAGATCTGATATAGGAAGCAATTGGAAGTTTCTTCCACAGAGTGTCTTTAGAGGAAAACAAAGAGTCATAGGTGATTGGCTCTAAGTGACTTGAGGGGGGAAAATTCAGGTCTAGAAATAGATATTTGAGAGCTTATAGATATTAGCTACCACCATGAGAGGGGATGAGACGGCCCAGTGAGAGTGTAGGGAAGAAAAGGTCAATGAGAGGCCTGAGGGAGCCTCAGAGTTTAACCGCACGTACAGAGAGGGACTCAACAGGCCCCGAGAAGAAGGATGCGGTGAGGCTGTCACATGGGTATCCAGGACCAGTTTCAAGGAAAGAGTGGTTAACAGTGCACGGGAGGAACAGACGCCACAGCTAACATAAAGAATTAGTCTTTAAAAACGTAAGAAATTGTGAATGTCCTGTTTCAAAATCATAAGCTACCTTGTTTTTATTCTCAAAGGAGACTTGTGTGACTGGATGAACTTTTAGAACCTGGAATGTGTATAAATTCCAGTGTAAGGATGTTATGATTAATTTAGGTTCTGGGCTAGTGAAAGACAGTGCTTCCACCCCTCCTCAGTGAGGGACAAGGTCACACCCGAACAGTGAGGTCACTGTCACTTTCTTTGTCACTGTGGTCAGAGGGCTGTGGACTATTAGGATGCTCTGGAATAAAAATAAAACCCAGCCAGAAGGCTCGAGAAACCAAGGGTTTAACTTTGCCTTTCGTCTGGTTCTAGGGAAGGAATCAAGATGAACGCAGAAGTAGACTCACGTGTGTGCACTAAGAGATAGGTAACAGGATGACTGTAGCGTTGTTTGCGATAGAGAAAGACTGGAAACAACTCAAGTGTCCATCAGCTGAAGAGTGGATAAATAAACTATGCCATTG